>CM074725.1:3614083-3766127 GCA_037306005.1 Rhinophrynus dorsalis | reverse complement strand
GAAGGTGTGAATAGAGGAGAGGTAAGTGACAGGAGAGAAGAGGAAGGTGTGAATAGAGGAGAGGTAAGTGACAGGAGAGAAGAGGAAGGTGTGAATAGAGGAGAGGTAAGTGACAGGAGAGAAGAGGAAGGTGTGAATAGAGGAGAGGTAGGTGACAGGAGAGAAGAGGAAGGTGTGAATAGAGGAGAGGTAGGTGACAGGGGAGAAGAGGAAGGTGTGAATAGAGGAGAGGTAGGTGACAGGAGAGAAGAGGAAGGTGTGAATAGAGGAGAGGTAGGTGACAGGAGAGAAGAGGAAGGTGTGAATAGAGGAGAGGTAGGTGACAGGAGAGAGAGGAAGGTGTGAATAGAGGAGAGGTAGGTGACAGGAGAGAAGAGGAAGGTGTGAATAGAGGAGAGGTAGGTGACAGGAGAGAAGAGGAAGGTGTGAATAGAGGAGAGGTAGGTGACAGGGGAGAAGAGGAAGGTGTGAATAGAGGAGAGGTAAGTGACAGGAGAGAAGAGGAAGGTGTGAATAGAGGAGAGGTAGGTGACAGGAGAGAAGAGGAAGGTGTGAATAGAGGAGAGGTAAGTGACAGGGGAGAAGAGGAAGGTGTGAATAGAGGAGAGGTAGGTGACAGGAGAGAAGAGGAAGGTGTGAATAGAGGAGAGGTAGGTGACAGGGAGAGAAGAGGAAGGTGTGAATAGAGGAGAGGTAGGTGAGAGGAGAGAAGAGGAAGGTGTGAATAGAGGAGAGGTAGGTGACAGGAGAGAAGAGGAAGGTGTGAATAGAGGAGAGGTAAGTGACAGGAGAGAAGAGGAAGGTGTGAATAGAGGAGAGGTAGGTGACAGGAGAGAAGAGGAAGGTGTGAATAGAGGAGAGGTAGGTGACGGGGAGAAGAGGAAGGTGTGAATAGAGGAGAGGTAAGTGACAGGAGAGAAGAGGAAGGTGTGAATAGAGGAGAGGTAAGTGACAGGAGAGAAGAGGAAGGTGTGAATAGAGGAGAGGTAGGTGACAGGAGAGAAGAGGAAGGTGTGAATAGAGGAGAGGTAGGTGACAGGGGAGAAGAGGAAGGTGTGAATAGAGGAGAGGTAGGTGACAGGAGAGAAGAGGAAGGCGTGAATAGAGGAGAGGTAGGTGACAGGGAGAGAAGAGGAAGGTGTGAATAGAGGAGAGGTAGGTGACAGGAGAGAAGAGGAAGGTGTGAATAGAGGAGAGGTAGGTGACAGAGGAGAAGAGGAAGGTGTGAATAGAGGAGAGGTAAGTGACAGGAGAGAAGAGGAAGGCGTGAATAGAGGAGAGGTAGGTGACAGGAGAGAAGAGGAAGGTGTGAATAGAGGAGAGGTAGGTGACAGGAGAGAAGAGGAAGGTGTGAATAGAGGAGAGGTAAGTGACAGGAGAGAAGAGGAAGGTGTGAATAGAGGAGAGGTAAGTGACAGGAGAGAAGAGGATGGTGTGAATAGAGGAGAGGTAAGTGACAGAGAGAAGAGGAAGGTGTGAATAGAGGAGAGGTAGGTGACAGGAGAGAAGAGGAAGGTGTGAATAGAGGAGAGGTAGGTGACAGGAGAGAAGAGGAAGGTGTGAATAGAGGAGAGGTAGGTGACAGGGGAGAAGAGGAAGGTGTGAATAGAGGAGAGGTAGGTGACAGGAGAGAAGAGGAAGGTGTGAATAGAGGAGAGGTAGGTGACAGGAGAGAAGAGGAAGGTGTGAATAGAGGAGAGGTAGGTGACAGGAGAGAAGAGGAAGGTGTGAATAGAGGAGAGGTAAGTGACAGGAGAGAAGAGGAAGGTGTGAATAGAGGAGAGGTAGGTGTGAATAGAGGAGAGGTAGGTGACAGGAGAGAAGAGGAAGGTGTGAATAGAGGAGAGGTAAGTGACAGGAGAGAAGAGGAAGGTGTGAATAGAGGAGAGGTAGGTGACAGGAGAGAAGAGGAAGGTGTGAATAGAGGAGAGGTAGGTGACAGGAGAGAAGAGGAAGGTGTGAATAGAGGAGAGGTAGGTGACAGGAGAGAAGAGGAAGGTGTGAATAGAGGAGAGGTAGGTGACAGGAGAGAAGAGGAAGGTGTGAATAGAGGAGAGGTAGGTGACAGGAGAGAAGAGGAAGGTGTGAATAGAGGAGAGGTAGGTGACAGGAGAGAAGAGGAAGGTGTGAATAGAGGAGAGGTAGGTGACAGGAGAGAAGAGGAAGGTGTGAATAGAGGAGAGGTAGGTGACAGGGGAGAAGAGGAAAGTGTGAATAGAGGAGAGGTAGGTGACAGGAGAGAAGAGGAAGGTGTGAATAGAGGAGAGGTAGGTGACAGAGGAGAGAAGAGGAAGGTGTGAATAGAGGAGAGGTAGGTGACAGAGGAGAGAAGAGGAAGGTGTGAATAGAGGAGAGGTAAGTGACAGGAGAGAAGAGGAAGGTGTGAATAGAGGAGAGGTAAGTGACAGGAGAGAAGAGGAAGGTGTGAATAGAGGAGAGGTAGGTGACAGGAGAGAAGAGGAAGGTGTGAATAGAGGAGAGGTAGGTGACAGGAGAGAAGAGGAAGGTGTGAATAGAGGAGAGGTAGGTGACAGGAGAGAAGAGGAAGGTGTGAATAGAGGAGAGGTAAGTGACAGAGGAGAAGAGGAAGGTGTGAATAGAGGAGAGGTAGGTGACAGGAGAGAAGAGGAAGGTGTGAATAGAGGAGAGGTAGGTGACAGGAGAGAAGAGGAAGGTGCGAATAGAGGAGAGGTAGGTGACAGGAGAGAAGAGGAAGGTGTGAATACAGGAGAGGTAGGTGACAGGAGAGAAGACGAAGGTGTGAATAGAGGAGAGGTAGGTGACAGGAGAGAAGAGGAAGGTGTGAATAGAGGAGAGGTAGGTGACAGGGGAGAAGAGGAAGGTGTGAATAGAGGAGAGGTAGGTGACAGGAGAGAAGAGGAAGGTGTGAATAGAGGAGAGGTAAGTGACAGAGGAGAAGAGGAAGGTGTGAATAGAGGAGAGGTAGGTGACAGGAGAGAAGAGGAAGGTGTGAATAGAGGAGAGGTAGGTGACAGGAGAGAAGAGGAAGGTGTGAATAGAGGAGAGGTAAGTGACAGGAGAGAAGAGGAAGGTGTGAATAGAGGAGAGGTAGGTGACAGGGGAGAAGAGGAAGGTGTGAATAGAGGAGAGGTAGGTGACAGGAGAGAAGAGGAAGGTGTGAATAGAGGAGAGGTAAGTGACAGGAGAGAAGAGGAAGGTGTGAATAGAGGAGAGGTAGGTGACAGGAGAGAAGAGGAAGGTGTGAATAGAGGAGAGGTAGGTGACAGAGGAGAAGAGGAAGGTGTGAATAGAGGAGAGGTAGGTGACAGGAGAGAAGAGGAAGGTGTGAATAGAGGAGAGGTAGGTGACAGGAGAGAAGAGGAAGGTGTGAATAGAGGAGAGGTAGGTGACAGGAGAGAAGAGGAAGGTGTGAATAGAGGAGAGGTAGGTGACAGGAGAGAAGAGGAAGGTGTGAATAGAGAAGAGGTAGGTGACAGGAGAGAAGAGGAAGGTGTGAATAGAGGAGAGGTAGGTGACAGGAGAGAAGAGGAAGGTGTGAATAGAGGAGAGGTAGGTGACAGAGGAGAAGAGAAAGGTGTGAATAGAGGAGAGGTAAGTGACAGGAGAGAAGAGGAAGGTGTGAATAGAGGAGAGGTAGGTGACAGGAGAGAAGAGGAAGGTGTGAATAGAGGAGAGGTAGGTGACAGGAGAGAAGAGGAAGGTGTGAATAGAGGAGAGGTAAGTGACAGGAGAGAAGAGGAAGGTGTGAATAGAGGAGAGGTAGGTGACAGGAGAGAAGAGGAAGGTGTGAATAGAGGAGAGGTAGGTGACAGGAGAGAAGAGGAAGGTGTGAATAGAGGAGAGGTAGGTGACAGGAGAGAAGAGGAAGGTGTGAATAGAGGAGAGGTAGGTGACAGGAGAGAAGAGGAAGGTGTGAATAGAGGAGAGGTAGGTGACAGGAGAGAAGAGGAAGGTGTGAATAGAGGAGAGGTAGGTGACAGAGGAGAAGAGGAAGGTGTGAATAGAGGAGAGGTAGGTGACAGGAGAGAAGAGGAAGGTGTGAATAGAGGAGAGGTAGGTGACAGGAGAGAAGAGGAAGGTGTGAATAGAGGAGAGGTAGGTGACAGGAGAGAAGAGGAAGGTGTGAATAGAGGAGAGGTAAGTGACAGGAGAGAAGAGGAAGGTGTGAATAGAGGAGAGGTAGGTGACAGGAGAGAAGAGGAAGGTGTGAATAGAGGAGAGGTAGGTGACAGGAGAGAAGAGGAAGGTGTGAATAGAGGAGAGGTAGGTGACAGGAGAGAAGAGGAAGGTGTGAATAGAGGAGAGGTAGGTGACAGGAGAGAAGAGGAAGGTGTGAATAGAGGAGAGGTAGGTGACAGGAGAGAAGAGGAAGGTGTGAATAGAGGAAAGGTAGGTGACAGGAGAGAAGAGGAAGGTGTGAATAGAGGAGAGGTAGGTGACAGGAGAGAAGAGGAAGGTGTGAATAGAGGAGAGGTAGGTGACAGGAGAGAAGAGGAAGGTGTGAATAGAGGAGAGGTAGGTGACAGGAGAGAAGAGGAAGGTGTGAATAGAGGAGAGGTAGGTGACAGGAGAGAAGAGGAAGGTGTGAATAGAGGAGAGGTAGGTGACAGGAGAGAAGAGGAAGGTGTGAATAGAGGAGAGGTAGGTGACGGGAGAAGAGGAAGGTGTGAATAGAGGAGAGGTAGGTGACAGGAGAGAAGAGGAAGGTGTGAATAGAGGAGAGGTAGGTGACAGGAGAGAAGAGGAAGGTGTGAATAGAGGAGAGGTAGGTGACAGGAGAGAAGAGGAAGGTGTGAATAGAGGAGAGGTAGGTGACAGGAGAGAAGAGGAAGGTGTGAATAGAGGAGAGGTAGGTGACAGGAGAGAAGAGGAAGGTGTGAATAGAGGAGAGGTAGGTGACAGGAGAGAAGAGGAAGGTGTGAATAGAGGAGAGGTAGGTGACAGGAGAGAAGAGGAAGGTGTGAATAGAGGAGAGGTAGGTGACAGGAGAGAAGAGGAAGGTGTGAATAGAGGAGAGGTAGGTGACAGGAGAGAAGAGGAAGGTGCGAATAGAGGAGAGGTAGGTGACAGGAGAGAAGAGGAAGGTGTGAATAGAGGAGAGGTAGGTGACAGGAGAGAAGAGGAAGGTGTGAATAGAGGAGAGGTAGGTGACAGGAGAGAAGAGGAAGGTGTGAATAGAGGAGAGGTAGGTGACAGGAGAGAAGAGGAAGGTGTGAATAGAGGAGAGGTAAGTGACAGGAGGAGAAGAGGAAGGTGTGAATAGAGGAGAGGTAGGTGACAGGAGAGAAGAGGAAGGTGTGAATAGAGGAGAGGTAGGTGACAGGAGAGAAGAGGAAGGTGTGAATAGAGGAGAGGTAAGGTGACAGGAGAGAAGAGGAAGGTGTGAATAGAGGAGAGGTAGGTGACAGGAGAGAAGAGGAAGGTGTGAATAGAGGAGAGGTAGGTGACAGGAGAGAAGAGGAAGGTGTGAATAGAGGAGAGGTAGGTGACAGGAGAGAAGAGGAAGGTGTGAATAGAGGAGAGGTAGGTGACAGGAGAGAAGAGGAAGGTGTGAATAGAGGAGAGGTAGGTGACAGGAGAGAAGAGGAAGGTGTGAATAGAGGAGAGGTAGGTGACAGGAGAGAAGAGGAAGGTGTGAATAGAGGAGAGGTAAGTGACAGGAGAGAAGAGGAAGGTGTGAATAGAGGAGAGGTAGGTGACAGGAGAGAAGAGGAAGGTGTGAATAGAGGAGAGGTAGGTGACAGGAGAGAAGAGGAAGGTGTGAATAGAGGAGAGGTAGGTGACAGGAGAGAAGAGGAAGGTGTGAATAGAGGAGAGGTAGGTGACAGGAGAGAAGAGGAAGGTGTGAATAGAGGAGAGGTAGGTGACAGGAGAGAAGAGGAAGGTGTGAATAGAGGAGAGGTAGGTGACAGGAGAGAAGAGGAAGGTGTGAATAGAGGAGAGGTAAGTGACAGGAGAGAAGAGGAAGGTGTGAATAGAGGAGAGGTAGGTGACAGGAGAGAAGAGGAAGGTGTGAATAGAGGAGAGGTAGGTGACAGGAGAGAAGAGGAAGGTGTGAATAGAGGAGAGGTAGGTGACAGGAGAGAAGAGGAAGGTGTGAATAGAGGAGAGGTAGGTGACAGGAGAGAAGAGGAAGGTGTGAATAGAGGAGAGGTAGGTGACAGGAGAGAAGAGGAAGGTGTGAATAGAGGAGAGGTAGGTGACAGGAGAGAAGAGGAAGGTGTGAATAGAGGAGAGGTAGGTGACAGGAGAGAAGAGGAAGGTGTGAATAGAGGAGAGGTAGGTGACAGGAGAGAAGAGGAAGGTGTGAATAGAGGAGAGGTAGGTGACAGGAGAGAAGAGGAAGGTGTGAATAGAGGAGAGGTAGGTGACAGGGGAGAAGAGGAAGGTGTGAATAGAGGAGAGGTAGGTGACAGGAGAGAAGAGGAAGGTGTGAATAGAGGAGAGGTAGGTGACAGGAGAGAAGATGAAGGTGTGAATAGAGGAGAGGTAGGTGACAGGAGAGAAGAGGAAGGTGTGAATAGAGGAGAGGTAGGTGACAGGAGAGAAGATGAAGGTGTGAATAGAGGAGAGGTAGGTGACAGGGGAGAAGAGGAAGGTGTGAATAGAGGAGAGGTAGGTGACAGGAGAGAAAAGGAAGGTGTGAATAGAGGAGAGGTAAGTGACAGAGGAGAAGAGGAAGGTGTGAACAGAGGAGAGGTAGGTGACAGGAGAGAAGAGGAAGGTGTGAATAGAGGAGAGGTAGGTGACAGGAGAGAAGAGGAAGGTGCGAATAGAGGAGAGGTAGGTGACAGGAGAGAAGAGGAAGGTGCGAATAGAGGAGAGGTAGGTGACAGGAGAGAAGAGGAAGGTGCGAATAGAGGAGAGGTAGGTGACAGGAGAGAAGAGGAAGGTGCGAATAGAGGAGAGGTAGGTGACAGGGGAGAAGAGGAAGGTGCGAATAGAGGAGAGGTAGGTGACAGGAGAGAAGAGGAAGGTGCGAATAGAGGAGAGGTAAGTGACAGAGGAGAAGAGGAAGGTGTGAATAGAGGAGAGGTAGGTGACAGGAGAGAAGAGGAAGGTGTGAATAGAGGAGAGGTAGGTGACAGGAGAGAAGAGGAAGGTGTGAATAGAGGAGAGGTAAGTGACAGGAGAGAAGAGGAAGGTGTGAATAGAGGAGAGGTAGGTGACAGGTGAGAAGAGGAAGGTGTGAATAGAGGAGAGGTAGGTGACAGGAGAGAAGAGGAAGGTGTGAATAGAGGAGAGGTAAGTGACAGGAGAGAAGAGGAAGGTGTGAATAGAGGAGAGGTAGGTGACAGGAGAGAAGAGGAAGGTGTGAATAGAGGAGAGGTAGGTGACAGGAGAGAAGAGGAAGGTGTGAATAGAGGAGAGGTAAGTGACAGGAGAGAAGAGGAAGGTGTGAATAGAGGAGAGGTAGGCGACAGGAGAGAAGAGGAAGGTGTGAATAGAGGAGAGGTAAGTGACAGGAGAGAAGAGGAAGGTGTGAATAGAGGAGAGGTAGGTGACAGGAGGAGAAGAGGAAGGTGTGAATAGAGGAGAGGTAGGTGACAGGAGAGAAGAGGAAGGTGTGAATAGAGGAGAGGTAGGTGACAGGAGAGAAGAGGAAGGTGTGAATAGAGGAGAGGTAGGTGACAGGAGAGAAGAGGAAGGTGTGAATAGAGGAGAGGTAGGTGACAGGAGAGAAGAGGAAGGTGTGAATAGAGAAGAGGTAGGTGACAGGAGAGAAGAGGAAGGTGTGAATAGAGGAGAGGTAGGTGACAGGAGAGAAGAGGAAGGTGTGAATAGAGGAGAGGTAGGTGACAGAGGAGAAGAGGAAGGTGTGAATAGAGGAGAGGTAAGTGACAGGAGAGAAGAGGAAGGTGTGAATAGAGGAGAGGTAGGTGACAGGAGAGAAGAGGAAGGTGTGAATAGAGGAGAGGTAGGTGACAGAGGAGAAGAGGAAGGTGTGAATAGAGGAGAGGTAGGTGACAGAGGAGAAGAGGAAGGTGCGAATAGAGGAGAGGTAGGTGACAGGAGAGAAGAGGAAGGTGTGAATAGAGGAGAGGTAAGTGACAGGAGAGAAGAGGAAGGTGTGAATAGAGGAGAGGTAAGTGACAGGAGAGAAGAGGAAGGTGTGAATAGAGGAGAGGTAGGTGACAGGAGAGAAGAGGAAGGTGTGAATAGAGGAGAGGTAGGTGACAGGAGAGAAGAGGAAGGTGTGAATAGAGGAGAGGTAGGTGACAGGAGAGAAGAGGAAGGTGTGAATAGAGGAGAGGTAGGTGACAGGAGAGAAGAGGAAGGTGTGAATAGAGGAGAGGTAGGTGACAGGAGAGAAGAGGAAGGTGTGAATAGAGGAGAGGTAGGTGACAGGGGAGAAGAGGAAGGTGTGAATAGAGGAGAGGTAGGTGACAGGAGAGAAGAGGAAGGTGTGAATAGAGGAGAGGTAGGTGACAGGAGAGAAGAGGAAGGTGTGAATAGAGGAGAGGTAAGTGACAGAGGAGAAGAGGAAGGTGTGAATAGAGGAGAGGTAGGTGACAGGAGAGAAGAGGAAGGTGTGAATAGAGGAGAGGTAGGTGACAGGAGAGAAGATGAAGGTGTGAATAGAGGAGAGGTAAGTGACAGGAGAGAAGAGGAAGGTGTGAATAGAGGAGAGGTAAGTGACAGGAGAGAAGAGGAAGGTGTGAATAGAGGAGAGGTAAGTGACAGGAGAGAAGAGGAAGGTGTGAATAGAGGAGAGGTAGGTGACAGGAGAGAAGAGGAAGGTGTGAATAGAGGAGAGGTAGGTGACAGGAGAGAAGAGGAAGGTGTGAATAGAGGAGAGGTAAGTGACAGGAGAGAAGAGGAAGGTGTGAATAGAGGAGAGGTAGGTGACAGGAGAGAAGAGGAAGGTGTGAATAGAGGAGAGGTAGGTGACAGGAGAGAAGAGGAAGGTGTGAATAGAGGAGAGGTAGGTGACAGGAGAGAAGAGGAAGGTGTGAATAGAGGAGAGGTAGGTGACAGGAGAGAAGAGGAAGGTGTGAATAGAGGAGAGGTAAGTGACAGGAGAGAAGAGGAAGGTGTGAATAGAAGAGAGGTAGGTGACAGGAGAGAAGAGGAAGGTGTGAATAGAGGAGAGGTAGGTGACAGGAGAGAAGAGGAAGGTGTGAATAGAGGAGAGGTAGGTGACAGGAGAGAAGAGGAAGGTGTGAATAGAGGAGAGGTAGGTGACAGGAGAGAAGAGGAAGGTGTGAATAGAGGAGAGGTAGGTGACAGGAGAGAAGAGGAAGGTGTGAATAGAGGAGAGGTAGGTGACAGGAGAGAAGAGGAAGGCGTGAATAGAGTAGAGGTAGGTGATTCTGGAGGAAAGGCAGGTGATACTAGAGAGAGATGGGTTGTACTGGAGGAGAGGTAGATTATAATAGAGGGGACATGAGCACAGTATGGCATTTGGGGCGGTTTGCCCAGCCCTCAGATCCAACGGGCAGTACACTTAGAGCCGTGCCGCTAGACAGAACAATATAACGTCTGAATTTCTCTGCAAAGGAAGCGTGATATAAGTTTTATCACACAACACAACCCTGAGACTATGTATCAAACAGCACAACACCACTACATTATATCAATGGTGTTTGATATTTTGTATCACAAAGCAGAACAGTAACACAATGTATCACAACACACATCACCAATATCACGTACCACATAGTGCAACACTGATGCAGTGTTTCACAATGCACAGCATTGACAGTGCAACACAATACCAACTGTCACAATGTAACACAACACAGACATAATGTATCACAAAGTACACCAGCGGACACCCCCCAAAAAAATACTCATACACTGATGCATTGTATCAATGCCTAACACTGGTACAATATATCAAAAACTACACAAATGTTACAGTATTTAGCAAAAGTGTACAACTCTAATAAAATGTATTATAAGTCCCTCCACCCCACATCACTAATATAAATCACATACCACTGTTACAATTTACCACACAGCACTGATACAATGTATCACCAAATATAACTCTGATGCAATGTATCACACAGTACTTTGTATCGCCAGCACAGTACTGATGCAACTTATTGTAAACATGCCACTGATGCAATGTATCACAAATAGCAAAACTGATGCAATATATCACAAAGCACAGCACTCATACAATGTATGACACAGTATAGCACTGATACAATGTATAACACAGCAAAGCACTGATACAATGTAGGACATTGCACAACACTGATACAATGTATGACACAGCACAGTATTGATACAATGTATAACACAGCACAATAGTGATACAAAGTATGACATAGCACAATACTCAATGTATCATGAAATACAGTACTGATACAATGTATGAGACAGCACAGTATTGATACAATGTATTACACAGCACAGTATTGATACAATGTACAACACAGTACAGTACTGATACAATGTATCATGAAGCACAGTATTGATGTGATGTATAACACAGCACAGTACTGATGCAATGTATGACACAACATAGTACTGATACAGTGTATGACATCACAGTATTGATGCAATGTATAACACAGAGCAGTACTGATAAATGAATGACACAGCACAGTATTGATACAATGTATAACACAGCACAGCACTAATACAATGGATGACCACACAGCACTGATACAATGTAAAACACAGCAGAGTAATGATACAACGTATGACACAGCACTGGTGCAATGTATGACAGTATAGTACTGATGCAATGTATAACACAATGCAGTACTGATACAATGTATGACACAGCACAGTATTGATACAATGTATATCACGGCACAGTACTGATACAATGTATCATGAAGCACAGTACTGATACAATGTATGACACAGCACAGTACTGTTACAATGAATGACAGCACAGCAATGATACAATATATAACACAACAGAGTACTGATACAATGTACGACACAGCACTGATAAAATGTATAACACAGCACAGTACTGATGCAATGTATGACACAGCATAGTACTGATGCAATGTATAACAGCACAGTATTGATACAATGTATAACACAGCAACATATTGATACAATGTATAACAGCACAGCATTGATACAATGTATAACACAGCACAGTAATTATAGAATGTATAACACAGCACAATACTGATACAATGTATAACACAGCACAGTATTGATACACTGTATAACAGCACAGTACTGATACACTGTATAACAGCACAGTACTGATACAATGTATCATGAAGAGCAGAACTAAACAATGTATGACACATAACAAAATTGATATAATGTACCATGAAGCACAGCACTGATCTAGAGCAGGGAAAGCCGGTATTGATACATTGTGCTGCTGTGAAAGTATCAAATTCCAGTCAGTGATCACACACATACATGAAGTGACACACACATGCATATATACATGTAGTGAGACACACACACACATATACATGTAGTGACACGCACACACATATACATGAAGTGACACACACATATACATGTAGTGACACACACACATATATATGTAGTGAGACACACACACACACATATACATGAAGTGACACACACACACACACACACATATACATGTAGTGACACACACACACATATACATGTAGTGACATACACATACACACACACACACATATACATGCAGTAACACACACACACACATACATGTAGTGACACACACACACACATATACATGTAGTGACACACACACACATATACATGCAGTGATACACACACACACACACACACACATATATACATGCAGTGACACACACACACACACACACACACAAACATATATACATGTAGTGACACACACACACACACATATATATGCAGTGACACACACACACACACACACATATACATGTAGTGACACACACACACACACACATATACATGTAGAGACACACACACACACACACACACATATACATGCAGTGACACACACACATATATACATGTAGTGACACACACACACATATACATGTAGTGACACACACACACACACACACATATATACATGCAGTGACACACACACACATACATGCAGTGACACACACACACACACACATATATACACACAGTGACACACACACACACACACATATATACATGCAGTGACACACACACACACATACACACACACATATACACACAGTGACACACACACACACACACATATACACGCAGTGACACACACACACACATATACACGCAGTGACACACACACACACATACACACACACACACACACACACACATATACACACACACACATACACACACAGTGACACACACATATACACACACACACACACATATACACACACACACACATATACACGCAGTGACACACACACACATATATACACGCAGTGACACACACACACACATATACACGCAGTGACACACACACACACACACATATACACGCAGTGACACACACACACACATATACACGCAGTGACACACACACACACATATACACGCAGTGACACACACACACACATATATACACGCAGTGACACACACACACACACACATATATATACGCAGTGACACACACACATATATACATGCAGTGACACACACACACACACACACACACATATACATGCAGTGACACACACACACATATACACGCAGTGATACACACACACACACATACACACACACACACATATACACGCAGTGACACACACACACATATACACGCAGTGACACACACACACATATACACGCAGTGATACACACACACACACACACATATACACGCAGTGACACACACACACATATACACGCAGTGATACACACACACACACACACACACATATACATGCAGTGACACACACACACATATACACGCAGTGACACACACACACACACACGCAGTGACACACACACATATACACGCAGTGACACACACACACACATATACACGCAGTGACACACACACACACATACACACACACACACATATACATGTAGTGACACACACACACACACACACACATATACACGCAGTGACACACACACACACATACACACACACACACACACACACATATACATGTAGTGACACACACACACACACATATACACGCAGTGACACACACACACATATACACGCAGTGACACACACACACACACGCAGTGACACACACATATACACACACACACACACATATACACGCAGTGACACACACACACACACACATATACACGCAGTGACACACACACACACACATACATGCAGTGACACACACACATACACACACACACATATACACACACACATACACACACACACATACATATACACACACACACACACACATACACACACATACACACACACATACACATACACACACACATACACACACATACACACACACATACACATACACACACACATACACACACACACAGATACACATACACACACACGCAGTGACATGGTTTCTCTCTCTTCCATTAGTAGATAAGTCAATAAGTTCTCATTTCTATAGACATGTCTCAGACGTCTCATCCCTCCCCCATCGCTCTCGCGCTCTCTGTTCAGCCTCAGACATCAGAATCATTCTCGTGAAGTCCAGGATGTCTCACCACTCCTTTGCTGATGTCTCTGGCAGTGGGGCTGCCTCTCACTATCACCAGACTCCCAAACAGCATCCAGGTCCTGAGCAGCATGACGGCTTCTTTTCCCTGCACTCTGCACTGTCCCTGCACTCTGCACTCCCTCTGCACTCCCTGTACCCTGCACTCTGCACTCCCTGTACCCTGCACTCTGCACTGTCCCTGCACTCTGCACTCCCTCTGCACTCCCTGTACCCTGCACTCCCTGTACTCTCCTGCCCCTGCACTCTGCTGCCCCTGCACTCTCCTGCCCCTGCACTCTCTGCTCCAGACTCTCCTGCACTCTTTTTCTCTGTGCCAGACTCTCCTGCACTCTCTTGCCCCTGCGTTGGACTCTTCTGCACTCTCCTGCCCCAGCACTCTCTGTGCCAGACTCTCCTGCACTCTCTTTCCCTGGTGTCAGACTTTCCTACACTCTCATATGCCTGCGTTAGACTCTCCTGCACTCTCTTGCCCCTGCTTTGGTTTCTCCTACACTTTCTTGCCCCTGCTTTAGACTCTCCTGCACTCTCTTGCCCCTCCGTTAGACTCTCTAGCACTCTCTTCCCCTGCCTTAGACTCTCCTACACTCTCTATCCCTGGCATTAGACTCTCCTGCACTCTCTATCCCTGGCATTGGACTCTTCTGCACTCTACTGCCCCTGCACTTACTATCCCGTGTGTTAGACTCTCCTGCACTCTCTTGCCCCTGCATTAAACTCTCCTGCACTCTTTTGCCCCTGCGTTAGGCTCTCCTGCACACTCTATCCCTGGAGTTAGACTCTCCTGCACTCTCTATCCCTGGCGTTAGACTCTCCTGCACTCTCTTGCCCCTGCATTCTCTTTCTGTGTGCTAAACTATACTTGTATACCCTCTTGCCCCCCTGTACTACCTGTTCTCCTGTTGTGCTGTCTCTTACCCTCTGAGCTCTCTCTGTAGCCTCCCTGCACTGTTTGCCTCGCTCCCCAGCAGTCTGTGTGTGCTCTCCTTCAGCACCAGATATGAGTCTTCCTGCCCCACCCTCCTGCATCCCCCACCCCTGTCCTATCTGAGCGGCTCTCATATCTCCTCTGTGTAATTCCTCCTCCTCTCCCCCATCTGGCTGCCTGTGCTTGCCCTGCCTTCTGACACTGACCCACAGGACCATGGCAGCTCTATGCCCTCGCTACCCAGGTAAATGAAGTGACCAGGACAGGAGTCAGGATGAGGCCCTAGAGAGGGGAGGGGGAATAACAGCCAACTGAGACCAAAGGATTTCCTCTCCTTGGGGGGCAAACTATCTATATTTAGCTTTGTATCCATTTCTTTCACTATGTATCCCTCTATATCTATCTATATATCTAATTTCTATTTCATATCTATATTATAGCTATATATCTCATATTTATATCATATATATCTCATATCTATATATCTAATTTCTATATCATATCTATAGCTATCATTCTATCTATCTATATTATATCTATCTATCTATATATCTATCTATCTCATTTCTGTTTCATATCAATCTATATTATATATATATATCTCATATCTATATTATGTCTATATATCTCATATCTATATCTATCATTCTAGCTATCTATATATCTAATTTCTATATCTCATTTCTATACCATATCTATATATCTCATATTTATATATCTTATATCTATATATCTATATCATATCTATATATCTAATTTCTATATCTCATATCTATCTATCTATCTATCTATCTATCTATCTATCTATCTATCTATCTATCACTATCTATATCATATCTAGGTATCAATATCTATCTATATCATATATATCATTAACATATCTATCTATCATATATACCTATATATCTATATCATATCTATCTATCTATCTATCTATCTATCTATCTATCTATCTATCTATCTAATCTATCTATCACTAAATCAGATCTATCTATCCATCCATCTATATCATATATATATATATATATATATATATATATATATATATATATCATATCATATCTACCTATCTATCTCATATCTTATCTACCTATCTATATCATATCTACCTATATATCTATACCATATCTATCTATCTATCTATCTATCTATCTATCTATCTATCTATCTATCTCATATCTATATCATATCTATCTATTCTCATATCTCTATCATACCTGTCTATCTATCTATATATCTATAGCTATCTATATCATATCTATCTATATATCTATATCTATTTCATATCTATATTATATCTATCTGTCCATCTATATATCTATATCTATCAATAGCATATTTATCTATTTCTATATATCTCATATCTATATTATATCTATCTATATGTCTGCCTATGTTTTATCTATCTCATATCTATCTATTTATCTATCTATCTATCTATCTATCTATCTATCTATCATCTATCTATCTATCTATCTCATATCTATCTATCTATCTATCACATGTATCTATCTGATATCTATCTATCTATCTATCTATCTCATATCTATCTATATCTATCTATCTATCTATCTATCTATCTATCTATCTATCTATCTCATATATATCTATATCTATCTATCTATCTATCTATCTATCTATCTAATATCTATCTATCTCATATCTATCTATCTATCTATTTATCTATCTATCCCGTCTCATATCTATCTATCTATCTATCTATCTATCTATCTATCTATCTATCTATCTATCTCTCTAATACCTGTCTATCTCATATCTATCTATCTATCTATCTATCAGCCTATCTAGCTAACTAGCTATCTCATATCTATCTATCTATCTATCTATCTATCTATCTATCTATCTATCTATCCCATCTCATATCTATCTATCTATCTATCTATCAATCAATCTCATATCTATCTATCTATCTATCTATCTATCTATCTATCTATCTATCTATCTTTCTCATATCTATATCATATCTATCTGTCCATCTATATATCTATATCTATCAATATCATATCTATCTATATCTATATATCTCATATCTATATTATATCTATCTATATATCTACCTATGCCTTAGCTATCTCATATCTATCTATCTATCTATCTATCTATCTATCTATCTATCTATCTCATATCTATCTCATATCTATCTATCTATCTATCTATCTATCTCAAATCTATCACATGTATCTATCTGATATCTATCTATCTATCTATCTATCTATCTATCTATCTATCTATCTACCTGTCTGTCTGTCTATCTATCTATCTCATATCTATCTATCTATCTATCTATCTATCTATCTATCTATCTATCTCATATCTATCTATCTATCTATCTATCTATCTATCTATCTATCTACCTATATCATATCTATCTATCCAGCTAACTAGCTATCTCATATCTATCTATCTCATATCTATCTATCTATCTATCTATCTATCTATCTATCTATCTATCTATATCTATCTAGCTATCTCATATCTTTCTATTCAGAGGTGAATGTGCTTGTGTATGTACACAGATCTGCTGGTAGTATCATGTAATGCAGGTATAAAAAGGTGC
Source organism: Rhinophrynus dorsalis (assembly GCA_037306005.1). NCBI lineage: Eukaryota > Metazoa > Chordata > Amphibia > Anura > Rhinophrynidae > Rhinophrynus > Rhinophrynus dorsalis. Next base: position 3,749,050 of record CM074725.1, on the reverse strand, counting down.
AAGGTCATTGACCTAGCAGGACCTGACTGAAAATCATCATTGTATTAATCTATCCATCTATTTATTGTCTACTTATCTCTTTGTCTATTATCTGTCTATCCACCTGTCTATCTATATCTGTCTGTCTATCTTTCTAGTATCTATCAGATCTATAAAACTGTATGTCTATCTATCTATCTATCTATCTATCTATCTATCTATCTATCTATCTATCAATCTATCTATTAGCAGTATTATCACAGTGCTGCCTGTGCGGTTAATAAAACAATCGCTGGTTTAATGACTTGTTGAATTGTCAGTGCTTAGTCGTTTCCGTTCCAAAAGGGTGTGCAATGCATTGTAAAGCTCTACATTACATCGTATCGTATACTGTTTTGTGTATAGTGTATTTGGTACAGCGTATGGAGTATATCTATCTCATATCTATCTACCTATTTATCTGTCTCATATCTATCTATCTATCTATCTATCTATCTCATATCTATCTACCTATTTATCTGTCTCATATCTATCTATCTATCTATCTATCTATCTATCTATCTATTTATCTATCTATCTGTCTGTCTATCGATCCATCTTTCTATCTATGTGTTGCATAGTATATACAGGTTGTGTATGTGTGTTACACACTGTAGTATATACAGGTTGTGTATGTGTGTTACACACTGTTGTATATACAGGATGTGTATGTGTGTTACACACTGTAGTATATACAGGATGTGTATGTATGTTACACACTGTGGTATATACAGGGTGTGTATGTGTGTTACACACTGTAGTATATACAGGATGTGTATGTATGTTACACACTGTGGTATATACAGGGTGTGTATGTGTGTTACACACTGTAGTATATACAGGGTGTGTATGTGTGTTACACACTGTGGTATATACAAGGTGTATGTGTGTTACACACTGTAGTATATACAGGATGTGTATGTATGTTACACACTGTGGTATATACAGGGTGTATATGTGTGTTACACACTGTAGTATATACAGGATGTGTATGTATGTTACACACTGTAGTATATACAAGGTGTATGTGTGTTACTCACTGTAGTATATACAGGATGTGTATGTGTGTTACACACTGTAGTATATACAGGATGTGTATGTGTGTTACACACTGTAGTATATACAGGGTGTGTATGTGTGTTACACACTGTAGTATATACAGGGTGTATATGTATGTTACACACTGTAGTATATACAGGGTGTATATGTGTTACACACTGTAGTATATACAAGGTGTATGTGTGTTACACACTGTAGTATATACAGGGTGTATATGTATGTTACACACTGTAGTATATACAGGGTGTATATGTGTTACACACTGTAGTATATACAGGATGTGTATGTGTGTTACACTCTGTGGTATATACAGGATGTGTATGTGTGTTACACACTGTAGTATATACAGGGTGTGTTTGTATGTTACACACTGTAGTATATACAGAGTGTGTATGTATGTTACACACTTTAGTATATACAGGATGTATATGTGTTACACACTGTAGTATATACAGGATGTGTATGTATGTTACACACTTTAGTATATACAGGATGTATATGTGTTACACAATGTGGTATATACAGGGTGTGTATGTGTGTTACACACTGTGATATATACAGGATGTGTATGTGTGTTACACACTGTGGTATATACAGGGTGTGTATGTGTGTTACACACTGTGGTATATACAGGGTGTGTATAGGTTCATCTAGTTTCATACATTGATTGAAAATAGGAAACCTCAAAGAGAGAAGGGAAGTGGCAGAGAGAGATGAAGGGAGTGAAGGGAGAGATATGTGAGATTGATAACACTGGGCAGGGGATGGGGGAGAGAGATCAGGCATGGGGAGGAGAGGGGTGAGAGATCAGGGATGGGGGAGAGAGGGGAGAGAGATCAGGTATTGGGAGGGGGGATAGAAAGCCAGATACACTGAGAAGAGGAAATAGAAGAGTAGGAAATGAATGGAGGGGAGGGGTGTAGCGGATGAAGAGAAGAGGGTGGGGGAGAGGTGGGCAGCAGAGGTAGGTGAGAGTAGGGTTGCCACCCAGCCGGAATCTTACCGGCAGGCCGGTAAAAAATTGGCTTTTGTCCAATGTTAAGTCTATGGAGGGAATGCCATGGCCGGTATTTTTTTTAAGAAAAGGTGGCAACTCTACGTGAGAGGTGGGGTAGCAGGGGTAGGCAAGAGGCGGGGTAGCAGGGGTAGGCAAGAGGTGCGGTAGCAGGGGTAGGTGAGAGGTGGGGTAGCAGAGGTAGGCAAGAGGTGGGGTAGCAGGGGTAGGCAAGAGGTGGGGTAGCAGGGGTAGGTGAGAGGTGGGGTAGCAGAGGTAGGCAAGAGGTGGGGTAGCAGGGGTAGGCAAGAGGTGGGGTAGCAGGGGTAGGTGAGAGGTGGGGTATCAGAGGTAGGTGAGAGGTGGGGTAGCAGGGGTAGGAGAGAGGTGGGGTAGCAGGGGTAGGTGAGAGGTGGGGTAGCAGAGGTAGGCGAGAGGTGGGGTAGCAGGGGTAGGCAAGAGGTGGGGTAGCAGGGGTAGGTGAGAGGTGGGGTAGCAGAGGTAGGCAAGAGGTGGGGTAGCAGGGGTAGGCAAGAGGTGGGGTAGCAGGGGTAGGCAAGAGGTGCGGTAGCAGGGGTAGGTGAGAGGTGGGGTAGCAGAGGTAGGCAAGAGGTGGGGTAGCAGGGATAGGCAAGAGGTGGGGTAGCAGGGGTAGGTGAGAGGTGGGGTAGCAGAGGTAGGCAAGAGGTGGGGTAGCAGGGGTAGGCAAGAGGTGGGGTAGCAGGGGTAGGTGAGAGGTGGGGTATCAGAGGTAGGTGAGAGGTGGGCTAGCAGGGGTAGGAGAGAGGTGGGGTAGCAGGGGTAGGCAAGAGGTGGGGTAGCAGGGGTAGGCAAGAGGTGGGGTAGCAGTGGTAGGTGAGAGGTGGGGTAGCAGAGGTAGGTGAGAGGTGGGGTAGCAGGGCTAGGTGAGAGGTTGGGTAGCAGGGGTAGGTGAGAGGTGGGGTAGCAGGGGTAGATGAGAGGTGGGGTAGCAGGGGTAGATGAGAGGTGGGGTAGCAGAGGTAGTTGAGAGGTGGGGTAGCAGAGGCAGGTGAGAGGTGAGGTATCAGAGGTAGGTGAGAGGTGGGGTAGCAGATGTAGGTGAGAGGTGGGGTAGCAGAGGTAGGAGAGAGGTGGGGTATCAGAGGTAGGTGAGAGGTGGGGTATCAGAGGTAGGTGAGAGGTGGGGTAGCAGAGGTAGGAGAGAGGTGGGGTATCAGAGGTAGGTGAGAGGTGGGGTAGGTGAGAGGTGGGGTATCAGAGGTAGGTGAGAGGTGGGGTAGCAGAGGTAGGAGAGAGGTGGGGTATCAAAGGTAGGAGAGAGGTGAGGTATCAGAGGTAGGTGAGAGGTGGGGTATCAGAGGTAGGTGAAAGGTGGGGTATCAGAGGTAGGTGAGAGATGGGGTAGCAGGGGTAGATGAGAGGTGGGGTATCAGGGGTAGGTGAGAGGTGGGGTAGCAGAGGTAGGTGAGAGGTGGGGTAGCAGAGGTAGGTGAGAGGTGGGGTAGCACAGGTAGGTGAGAGGTGGGGTATCAGATGTAGGTGAGAGGTGGGGTAGCAGAGGTAGGTGAGAGGTGGGGTATCAGAGGTAGGAGAGAGGTGGGGTATCAGAGGTAGGTGAGAGGTGGGGTATCAGAGGTAGGAAAGAGGTGGGGTATCAGAGGTAGGTGAGAGGTGGGGTAGCAGAGGTAGGTGTGAGATGGGGTAGCAGGGGTAGATGAGAGGTGGGGTATCAGAGGTAGGTGAGAGGTGAGGTATCAGAGGTAGGTGAGAGGTGGGGTATCAGAGGTAGGAGAGAGGTGGGGTATCAGAGGTAGGTGAGAGGTGGGGTAGCAGGGGTAGGAGGGAGGTGGGGTATCAGAAGTAGGTGAGAGTTGGGGCATCACATGTAGGAGAGAGGTGGGGTATCAGAGGTAGGTGAGAGGTGGGGTAGCAGAGGTAGGTGAGAGGTGGGGTATCAGAGGTAGAAGAGAGGTGAGGTATCAGAGGTAAGTGAGAGGTGGGGTATCAGATGTAGGTGAGAGGTGGGTATCAGAGGTAGGAGAGAGGTGGAGTAGCAGGGGTAGGTGAGAGATGGAGTCACAGGAGTAGGTGAGAGGTGGGGTAGAAGGGGTAGGTGAAAGGTGGGGTATCAGAGGTAGGTGAGAGGTGGGGTATCAGATGTAGGTGAGAGGTGGGGTATCAGAGGTAGGAGAGAGGTGGGGTATCAGATGTAGGTGAGAGGTGGGGTATCAGAGGTAGGAGAGAGGTGGAGTATCAGAGGTAGGTGAGAGGTGGGGTATCAGAGGTAGGTGAGAGGTGGGGTATCAGAGGTAGGAGAGAGGTGGGGTATCAGAGGTAGGTGAGAGGTGGCGTATCAGAGGTAGGTGAGAGGTGGGGTATCAGAGGTAGGTGAGAGGTGGGGTATCAGAGGTAGGTGAGAGGTGGGGTAGCAGAGGTAGGAGAGAGGTGAGGTATCAGAGGTAGATGAGAGGTGGGGTATCAGAGGTAGGTGAGAGGTGGCGTATCAGAGGTAGGTGAGAGGTGGGGTATCAGGGGTAGGTGAGAGGTGGGGTATCAGAGGTAGGAGAGAGGTGGGGTATCAGAGGTAGGTGAGAGGTGGGGTATCAGGGGTAGGAGAGAGGTGGGGTATCAGAGGTAGGTGAGAGGTGGCGTATCAGATGTAGGTGAGAGGTGGGGTATCAGAGGTAGGAGAGAGGTGGAGTATCAGAGGTAGGTGAGAGGTGGCGTATCAGAGGTAGGAGAGAGGTGGGGTATCAGAGGTAGGTGAGAGGTGGGGTATCAGAGGTAGGAGAGAGGTGGGGTATCAGAGGTAGGAGAGAGGTGGGGTATCAGGGGTAGGTGAGAGTTGGGGTAGCAGAGGTAGGTGAGAGGTGGGGTATCAGAGGTAGGAGAGAGGTGGAGTAGTAGAGGTAGGGCAGAGGTTGGGTAGCAGGGGTAGGTGAGAGGTGGGGTAGCAGGGGTAGGTGAGAGGTGGGGTAGCAGAGGTAGGTGAGAGGTGGGGTATCAGATGTAGGAGAGAGGTGGGGTATCAGAGGTAGGAGAGAGGTGGGGTAGCAGAGGTAGGTGAGGGGTGGGGTATCAGAGGTAGGAGATAGGTGGGGTATCAGAGGTAGGAGAGAGGTGGGGTATCAGAGGTAGGAGAGAGGTGGGGTATCAGAGGTAGGTGAGAGGTGGGGTATCAGAGGTAGGAGAGAGGTGGGGTATCAGAGGTAGGAGAGAGGTGGGGTGTCAGAGGTAGGAGAGAGGTGGGGTATCAGAGGTAGGAGAGAGGTGGGGTATCAGAGGTAGGAGAGAGGTGGGGTATCAGAGGTAGGTGAGAGGTGGGGTATCAGAGGTAGGAGAGAGGTGGGGTGTCAGAGGTAGGTGAGAGGTGGGGTATCAGAGGTAGGAGAGAGGTGGGGTATCAGAGGTAGGAGAGAGGTGGGGTATCAGAGGTAGGAGAGAGGTGGGGTATCAGAGGTAGGTGAGAGGTGGGGTAGCAGAGGTAGGTGAGAGGTGGGGTAGCAGGTGACAGTGGAGGGGTAGTAGGGGTGGGAAAGCGGTGGGGTAAGTGAGAGGTGGGGAGCAGAGCAGATTTGAGGGCGATGTGACACAGTCAGGACCAGATGGACCCAACAATGAAATGGAGAGAAGATTTTACAGTTTGACTTGTGTTCCTGTGATTTATTTCTACCACTTGATGTGTCTCACATTAACGATGCCCCCCACACACACATACACACACATGTACACACATACACACACATGTACACACATACACACACATACATATGAACACTCACATACACACAGATACACACACATATATACACACACAAACATACACACACATACACACATATACATATACATACATACACACACAGATACAGATACATACACATACATACACACACAGATACATACACACACATACACATACATACACACACATACACACACATACACATACATACACACAGATACATACACACACATACACATACATACACACACAGATACATACACACACACATACACATACATACACACACAGATACAGATACATACACATACATACACATACACACACACACATACATATGAACACTCACATACACACACACACACAGATACACACACATATATACACACACAAACATACACACACACACACATACACACACACATACACACGTACATATGAACACTCACACACACATGTACACAGACATACATATGAACACCCACGTACACACACACAGATATATACACACACAAACATACACACACCCATACACACATAAACACACATATACATCCACACTTTTTTTCTTTTTTTTTAAACTTACATTTTATTTATTTTAAAATATAATAAACATAATAACTACATAATCATAACAGTAGATATAGTAAAATAATGAAAATAGTAGAAATGATATATAAATGATAGGTTAAAACATAATAAAATCAATTAACATGACTGAATAATATAATTGAAATTATAAACAGGAAAAGCGAAGTTTCAATAAATACAGAAAACCATTATTAAGCAGTTAAAAATATTCCACAGTTTTTCCCATAAGCGCTATCCGTCCATGGAGACCACATATTAATACAATTCTGATATCGATCCAATTCAATTGAACATAAGTATTCATTTGTGCATATAAAATAATCTTTATCCAAAATCGTAGACCAAGAAAGATCCATATTATTTCATAGTGTTGCGATCGACATTCTAGCGGTCATCCATCTGCTGACCACAAGCTCACTCTCCTGTTTATTTAGTGGCGGAATTCTTGTGTCCGGTAAAGTCTCCCACGTTCCAGTCTCCACTCTCTTTTTTAAAAGACATGAGAGGAGTTCCTGAATTTTCTTCAAAATTTTGGCCATTTTACCACAATTCCCCCAAATATGTTCAAAAGAACCCCTCTCCACATCCTCTACAGCAGGTATCCGTTACGTCTCTAAACATTAAGGCAATTCTTGAAGGGACGAGGTATGTCAGACGTAGCATTTTAAAAGATTGTTCCGCTAAGTTTAAGTTAATTGAATTCTTGTGAATCCTCCCTATGATTTCTCACCATTGCTTCTCATCTAGAGTCTCTCCAGTCATCATTTCCCAGCACTTTAGACAGTTTCATTTTTCTTTACCTCTTTCACACATACACACACACACACACACACACACACACAGAAACACACACACACACAGAAACACACACATATACACAATCATGCACAAATACATACAAACGCACACATACATACACACACCGACAAATACAGATACATACACATATATACACACAGACAGATACAGATACATACACATACATACACACACATATACACACACATACACACACACACACACACACACACATACACACACACACACACAGAAACACACACATATACACAATCATGCAAAAATACATACAAACGCACACATACATACACACACACAGAAACACACACATATACACAATCATGCACAAATACATACAAACGCACACATACACACATACACACCGACAAATACAGATACATACACATATATACACACAGACAGATACAGATACATACACATACATACACACACATATACACACACACACAGATAGATACATACACATACATACACATACATACACACACATATACACACACACATACGCACACAGATAGATACATACATACACATACACACACACACACACACACAGTGTGCAAATTAAACTGCCACCTCCTATGATCACCCCACACACATCCTGCCCTTGGGAACACACCCACACAAGGCAATAGCCATGGGGGTTGGGGGTGCTGATTCATACACACAGGCCTGGAGCCTTTAGGACAGGGAAGCACAGAGGACTGATCCTGAAGGTCGTTCTGTGGGACTCGAGTTCAAAGCCTGCAGTCCCCCCACTATCTGATCTAGAGACACTGGACCTTTTGTATGTGGACGACTGGGGTCAGACATCATAGGAAAAGACATACACCTCCCTCCAATGTGAACAGCGTGAGAAGGGTTACTACACTGACCTGCACATCTCTGGGAATCTATTAACACCAAATGCCTATATGTCATGTCCAGCATTTACATTCCACTCTCTTCTGGTCTTGAACATGTTAACTGGTCATTCTCAGCACTGGCTGGTTTCACATAAATACATAAAATATTAAACATGGGGTTAATAGAAAGGAAATATATAAATACACATAAAAGAAATGAACTGTCTGAGCTCATTTCAGTTCATCTAGAGGCAAAAAGCACAGTGCGGAAATACAGTAATTTTTCTTTATAAAGCACAAATGAATTATCTGTGCTCATTTCTACTCATCTAGAGATAAATATCACATTTGCTATGTGCAGTAATCCTCTATATAAAATAGAAAAGAGCTATCATTACTTCAGTTCATCTACAGACAGAAATCACAGTGAGAATGCACAATAATCTTCCTGTATTTGGGTTTATATAACGGGCAGTTCAGTCCTAGTTTACATATACTTATGTGTTCGTTTCAGTTCATCTAGAGATAGAAGGTACAGTGAGCATGTGCCGTTATCCTCTTTATATAAAATAGAAATGAATCATCTGTGTCCTCATTTCAGTTCATCTACAGGTAAAAAAAAATGTGCAAAAATCCTCTTCTTCATAGGTTAATGGAAATAAAGTCTAAATGAAATAGATATAAACTGTATGTTCTCATTTCAATTCATCTAGAGATAAAAAGCACAGTATGCGGAAATGTGTGGATTTAAACCCTGGTGTTCCCTGGTACCCTAGAATTTTTGTTGCCTAATGCCGGTCTACGCACCATCAGCACCTTTCCATGGGAATAGTAATCAGCAATTCAACACCCAGGATCTGAACATCTCCCTGAGCCATGGATGAGATCGCATACTGAGCGTGGGGTGTGGGGTGCATTGGAGAAGGATCAAGGGAATGGAAGAGAAGAGGCCCTTACACAACAGACTCTGCTTGATGGCTGGGACCACCGAATCTGGATTTACACAGGGTCCAAATGTCTGAATAGAGACGTCACAGAGCCCACTAATTTCATCTTACGCACATCATACCATGCACTGATATAGAGGTAATGGATATAAATAGGGAGTTTACCCTCTGGACTGGTAGAGAGGTAATGGATATAAATAGGAGTTTATCCTCTGGACTGGTAGAGAGGTAATGGATATAAATAGGAAGTTTATCCTCTGGACTGGTAGAGAGGTAATGGATATAAATAGGAGTTTACCCTCTGGACTGGTAGAGAGGTAATGGATATAAATAGGGTGTTTATCCTCTGGACTGGTAGAGAGGTAATGGATATAAATAGGAGTTTATCCTCTGGACTGGTAGAGAGGTAATGGATATAAATAGGAGTTTATCCTCTGGACTGGTAGAGAGGTAATGGATATAAATAGGAGTTTATCCTCTGGACTGGTAGAGAGGTAATGGATATAAATAGGAGTTTATCCTCTGGACTGGTAGAGAGGTAATGGATATAAATAGGAGTTTATCCTCTGGACTGGTAGAGAGGTAATGGATATAAATAGGGTGTTTATCATCTGGACTGGTAGAGAGGTAATGGATATAAATAGGGAGTTTATCCTCTGGACTGGTAGAGAGGTAATGGATATAAATAGGGTGTTTATCATCTGGACTGGTAGAGAGGTAATGGATATAAATAGGGAGTTTATCCTCTGGACTGGTAGAGAGGTAATGGATATAAATAGGGTGTTTATCCTCTGGACTGGTAGAGAAGTAATGGATATAAATAGGAGTTTATCCTCTGGATTGGTAGAGAGGTAATGGATATAAATAGGAGTTTATCCTCTGGACTGGTAGAGAAGTAATGGATATAAATAGGAGTTTATCATCTGGACTGGTAGAGAGGTAATGGATATAAATAGGAGTTTATCCTCTGGACTGGTAGAGAGGTAATGGATATAAATAGGAGTTTATCCTCTGGACTGGTAGAGAGGTAATGGATATAAATAGGAGTTTATCCTCTGGACTGGTAGAGAAGTAATGGATATAAATAGGAGTTTATCCTCTGGACTGGTAGAGAGGTAATGGATATAAATAGGAGTTTATCCTCTGGACTGGTAGAGAGGTAATGGATATAAATAGGAGTTTATCCTCTGGACTGGTAGAGAGGTAATGGATATAAATAGGAGTTTATCCTCTGGACTGGTAGAGAAGTAATGGATATAAATAGGGAGTTTATCCTCTGGACTGGTAGAGAGGTAATGGATATAAATAGGAGTTTATCCTCTGGACTGGTAGAGAGGTAATGGATATAAATAGGAGTTTACCCTCTGGACTGGTAGAGAGGTAATGGATATAAATAGGGAGTTTTTCCTCTGGACTGGTAGAGAGGTAATGGATATAAATAGGAGTTTATCCTCTGGACTGGTAGAGAGGTAATGGATATAAATAGGAGTTTATCCTCTGGACTGGTAGAGAGGTAATGGATATAAATAGGAGTTTACCCTCTGGACTGGTAGAGAGGTAATGGATATAAATAGGTGTTCATCCTCTGGACTGGTAGAGAGGTAATGGATATAAATAGGAGTTTATCCTCTGGACTGGTAGAGAGGTAATGGATATAAATAGGAAGTTTATCCTCTGGACTGGTAGAAAGGTAATGGATAAAAATAGGAGTTTATCCTCTGGACTGGTAGAGAGGTAATGGATATAAATAGGAGTTTATCCTCTGGACTGGTAGAGAGGTAATGGATATAAATAGGGAGTTTACCCTCTGGACTGGTAGAGAGGTAATGGATATAAATAGGGAGTTTACCCTCTGGACTGGTAGAGAGGTAATGGATATAAATAGGAGTTTATCCTCTGGACTGGTAGAGAGGTAATGGATATAAATATGAAGTTTACCCTCTGGACTGGTAGAGAGGTAATGGATATAAATAGGAGTTTATCCTCTGGGCTGGTAGAGAGGTAATGGATATAAATAGGAGTTTATCCTCTGGACTGGTAGAGAAGTAATGAATATAAATAGGAGTTTATCCTCTGGACTGGTAGAGAGGTAATGGATATAAATAGGAGTTTATCCTCTGGACTGGTAGAGAGGTAATGGATATAAATAGGAGTTTATCCTCTGGACTGGTAGAGAGGTACTGGATATAAATAGGGTGTTTATCCTCTGGACTGGTAGAGAGGTAATGGATATAAATAGGAGTTTACCCTCTGGACTGGTAGAGAGGTAATGTATATAAATAGGGAGTTTACCCTCTGGACTGGTAGAGAAGTAATGGATATAAATAGGAGTTTATCCTCTGGACTGGTAGAGAGGTAATGGATATAAATAGGAGTTTATCCTCTGGACTGGTAGAGAGATAATGGATATAAAAAAGGGATTTAACACTGGACTGGTAGAGAAATAATGGATATCAATGTGCATTGCACCCCTGGACGGGTAGAAAAATAATGGATATAAATGGGGATTTAACCCCTGGATGAGTAGAAAGATAATGGATATAAATGTAAATTGTACTAGTGTCTATTTGTACCAGTGTTGTAGTTGCTTTACCTCTCTGGTGTCCCACTTTGTCCATGTGAAATGTTGGGAGGGAATGTGAAGCTTATCCCCTACCCTTTGAGCTCAGATGGATAACATTACTCCTAAGCTGGAGAGATGGCTCAGTTGGTTAAGGCACCAGCTGTAGAATCTGCTCAGACCATGAGGTTACAGGTTCTAGAACCTGTAAAGGTCAGCTCAGCCTTTCACCTTTCTAAGGCAGGTAAAATGAGTCCAGGTCAGACTTGAAAACGAGAGACAATCTTGATGTATTCTTCCTGGTAAAATGCTTAAAAAAAAAAAAAAAAGTGTACTTCTGTAGTCAAGGCAGACCCAAATCCATCTGCCTCTCTTCCCTACTCTGGTGTCCCTCTTTGGCCTTGTGAAATGTTGGGAGCTATGCCCATACAGTAAGAGGCATGGCCAGCCTGTGACTCATTCCCTTCAAGCTGAGTGTGGATGGATGACATAACTCCCAAGTGTCTCTCTTTAGTTTGAACAGTCCCTCAGTTGGACCCAAATCTATCTGTTCCTCTTTCCTACCCTGGTGTCCCTTATGATTCTGGACACTTCCTCTATGAAATGCAAATCCCTCTTTTCTACTCTGGTGTCCTATTTTTTGCCCAGCTGAAATTTTGGGAGCTATGCCCATACATTTAGAGGCAAAGCCAGCCTGGGACTCATTCCTTTCCTTCTGAGCTTGGATGGATGATATACCTCCCGAGTGTCCCTCTTTAGGAGATATTAGGGGGTCCATACCTCCAAAGTGTCACTCTTTTGGAGATATTAGGGGTCTGTACCTCTAGATTATCCCTCTTTAGGAGATACTAGGGGTCTATAACTCCCAAGTGTTCCTCTGTAGGAGATATTAGGGGTCTGTACCTCTAGATTATCCCTCTTTATAGGAGATATTAGGGGTCCATTCCTCCCAAGTGTCCCTCTTTAGGAGATATTAGGGGTCTCTACCTCCCGAGTGCCCCTCTTTAGAAGATATTAGGGGTCTTTACCTCCCAAGTGTCCCTCTTTAGGAGATATTAGGGGTCTCTACCTCCCGAGTGCCCCTCTTTAGAAGATATTAGGGGTCTTTACCTCCCAAGTGTCCCTCTTTAGGAGATATTAGGGGCCCATACCTCCCAAGTGTCCCTCTTTAGGATATATCAGGGGTTCATATCTTCCAAGTGTCACTTTTTAGGAGATATTAGGGGTCTGTACCTCCCAAGTGGTAGAGAGGTAATGGATATAAATAGGAAGTTTATCCTCTGGACTGGTAGAGAGATAATGGATATAAATAGGAGTTTATCCTCTGGACTGGTAGAGAGGTAATGGATATAAATAGGAGTTTATCCTCTGGACTGGTAGAGAGGTAATGGATATAAATAGGAGTTTATCCTCTGGACTGGTAGAGAGGTAATTGATATAAATAGGGAGTTTATCCTCTGGACTGGTAGAGAGGTAATGGATATAAATAGGAGTTTATCCTCTGGACTGGTAGAGAGGTAATGGATATAAATAGGAGTTTATCCTCTGGACTGGTAGAGAGGTAATTGATATAAATAGGGAGTTTATCCTCTGGACTGGTAGAGAGGTAATGGATATAAATAGGAGTTTATCCTCTGGACTGGTAGAGAGGTAATGGATATAAATAGGAGTTTATCCTCTGGACTGGTAGAGAGGTAATGGATATAAATAGGAGTTTATCCTCTGGACTGGTAGAGAGGTAATGGATATAAATAGGGAGTTTATCCTCTGGACTGGTAGAGAGGTAATGGATATAAATAGGAGTTTATCCTCTGGACTGGTAGAGAGGTAATGGATATAAATAGGAGTTTATCCTCTGGACTGGTAGAGAGGTAATGGATATAAATAGGAGTTTATCCTCTGGACTGGTAGAGAGGTAATGGATATAAATAGGAGTTTATCCTCTGGACTGGTAGAGAGGTAATGGATATAAATAAGGAGTTTATCCTCTGGACTGGTAGAGAGGTAATGGATATAAATAGGAGTTTATCCTCTGGACTGGTAGAGAGGTAATGGATATAAATAGGAGTTTATCCTCTGGACTGGTAGAGAGGTAATGGATATAAATAGGGAGTTTATCCTCTGGACTGGTAGAGAGGTAATGGATATAAATAGGAGTTTATCCTCTGGACTGGTAGAGAGGTAATGGATATAAATAGGAAGTTTATCCTCTGGACTGGTAGAGAGGTAATGGATATAAATAGGGTGTTTATCCTCTGGACTGGTAGAGAAGTAATGGATATAAATAGGAGTTTATCCTCTGGACTGGTAGAGAGGTAATGGATATAAATAGGAGTTTATCCTCTGGACTGGTAGAGAGGTAATGGATATAAATAGGGTGTTTATCCTCTGGACTGGTAGAGAGGTAATGGATATAAATAGGGTGTTTATCCTCTGGACTGGTAGAGAGGTAATGGATATAAATAGGAGTTTATCCTCTGGACTGGTAGAGAGGTAATAGATATAAATAGGAGTTTATCCTCTGGACTGGTAGAGAGGTAATGGATATAAATAGGGTGTTTATCCTCTGGACTGGTAGAGAGGTAATGGATATAAATAGGAAGTTTATCCTCTGGACTGGTAGAGAGGTAATGGATATAAATAGGGTGTTTATCCTCTGGACTGGTAGAGAGGTAATGGATATAAATAGGAGTTTATCCTCTGGACTGGTAGAGAGGTAATGGATATAAATAGGAGTTTATCCTCTGGACTGGTAGAGAAGTAATGGATATAAATAGGAAGTTTATCCTCTGGACTGGTAGAGAGGTAATGGATATAAATAGGAGTTTATCCTCTGGACTGGTAGCGAGGTAATGGATATAAATAGGAGTTTATCCTCTGGACTGGTAGAGAGGTAATGGATATAAATAGGAAGTTTATCCTCTGGACTGGTAGAGAAGTAATGGATATAAATAGGAAGTTTATCCTCTGGACTGGTAGAGAGGTAATGGATATAAATAGGAGTTTATCCTCTGGACTGGTAGAGAGGTAATGGATATAAATAGGAGTTTATCCTCTGGACTGGTAGGGAGGTAATGGATATAAATAGGGTGTTTATCCTCTGGACTGGTAGAGAGGTAATGGATATAAATAGGTGTTTATCCTCTGGACTGGTAGAGAAGTAATGGATATAAATAGGAGTTTATCCTCTGGACTGGTAGAGAGGTAATGGATATAAATAGGGAGTTTATCCTCTGGACTGGTAGAGAGGTAATGGATATAAATAGGAGTTTATCCTCTGGACTGGTAGAGAGGTAATGGATATAAATAGGAGTTTATCCTCTGGACTGGTAGAGAAGTAATGGATATAAATAGGGTGTTTATCCTCTGGACTGATAGAGAGGTAATGGATATAAATAGGAGTTTATCCTCTGGACTGGTAGAGAGGTAATGGATATAAATAGGAGTTTATCCTCTGGACTGGTAGAGAGGTAATGGATATAAATAGGAGTTTATCCTCTGGACTGGTAGAGAGGTAATGGATATAAATAGGGAGTTTACCCTCTGGACTGGTAGAGAGGTAATGGATATAAATAGGGAGTTTACCCTCTGGACTGGTAGAGAGGTAATGGATATAAATAGGAGTTTATCCTCTGGACTGGTAGAGAGGTAATGGATATAAATATGAAGTTTACCCTCTGGACTGGTAGAGAGGTAATGGATATAAATAGGAGTTTATCCTCTGGGCTGGTAGAGAGGTAATGGATATAAATAGGAGTTTATCCTCTGGACTGGTAGAGAAGTAATGAATATAAATAGGAGTTTATCCTCTGGACTGGTAGAGAGGTAATGGATATAAATAGGAGTTTATCCTCTGGACTGGTAGAGAGGTAATGGATATAAATAGGAGTTTATCCTCTGGACTGGTAGAGAGGTACTGGATATAAATAGGGTGTTTATCCTCTGGACTGGTAGAGAGGTAATGGATATAAATAGGAGTTTACCCTCTGGACTGGTAGAGAGGTAATGTATATAAATAGGGAGTTTACCCTCTGGACTGGTAGAGAAGTAATGGATATAAATAGGAGTTTATCCTCTGGACTGGTAGAGAGGTAATGGATATAAATAGGAGTTTATCCTCTGGACTGGTAGAGAGATAATGGATATAAAAAAGGGATTTAACACTGGACTGGTAGAGAAATAATGGATATCAATGTGCATTGCACCCCTGGACGGGTAGAAAAATAATGGATATAAATGGGGATTTAACCCCTGGATGAGTAGAAAGATAATGGATATAAATGTAAATTGTACTAGTGTCTATTTGTACCAGTGTTGTAGTTGCTTTACCTCTCTGGTGTCCCACTTTGTCCATGTGAAATGTTGGGAGGGAATGTGAAGCTTATCCCCTACCCTTTGAGCTCAGATGGATAACATTACTCCTAAGCTGGAGAGATGGCTCAGTTGGTTAAGGCACCAGCTGTAGAATCTGCTCAGACCATGAGGTTACAGGTTCTAGAACCTGTAAAGGTCAGCTCAGCCTTTCACCTTTCTAAGGCAGGTAAAATGAGTCCAGGTCAGACTTGAAAACGAGAGACAATCTTGATGTATTCTTCCTGGTAAAATGCTTAAAAAAAAAAAAAAAAAGTGTACTTCTGTAGTCAAGGCAGACCCAAATCCATCTGCCTCTCTTCCCTACTCTGGTGTCCCTCTTTGGCCTTGTGAAATGTTGGGAGCTATGCCCATACAGTAAGAGGCATGGCCAGCCTGTGACTCATTCCCTTCAAGCTGAGTGTGGATGGATGACATAACTCCCAAGTGTCTCTCTTTAGTTTGAACAGTCCCTCAGTTGGACCCAAATCTATCTGTTCCTCTTTCCTACCCTGGTGTCCCTTATGATTCTGGACACTTCCTCTATGAAATGCAAATCCCTCTTTTCTACTCTGGTGTCCTATTTTTTGCCCAGCTGAAATTTTGGGAGCTATGCCCATACATTTAGAGGCAAAGCCAGCCTGGGACTCATTCCTTTCCTTCTGAGCTTGGATGGATGATATACCTCCCGAGTGTCCCTCTTTAGGAGATATTAGGGGGTCCATACCTCCAAAGTGTCACTCTTTTGGAGATATTAGGGGTCTGTACCTCTAGATTATCCCTCTTTAGGAGATACTAGGGGTCTATAACTCCCAAGTGTTCCTCTGTAGGAGATATTAGGGGTCTGTACCTCTAGATTATCCCTCTTTATAGGAGATATTAGGGGTCCATTCCTCCCAAGTGTCCCTCTTTAGGAGATATTAGGGGTCTCTACCTCCCGAGTGCCCCTCTTTAGAAGATATTAGGGGTCTTTACCTCCCAAGTGTCCCTCTTTAGGAGATATTAGGGGTCTCTACCTCCCGAGTGCCCCTCTTTAGAAGATATTAGGGGTCTTTACCTCCCAAGTGTCCTTCTTTAGGAGATATTAGGGGCCCATACCTCCCAAGTGTCCCTCTTTAGGATATATCAGGGGTTCATACCTTCCAAGTGTCACTTTTTAGGAGATATTAGGGGTCTGTACCTCCCAAGTGTCCCTCTTTAGGAGATATTAGGGGCCCATACCTCCCAAGTGTCCCTCTTTAGGATATATCAGGGGTTCATACCTTCCAAGTGTCACTTTTTAGGAGATATTAGGGGTCTGTGCCTCCCAAGTGTCACTATTTAGGAGATATTAGGGGTCTATACCTCCCAAGTGTCCCTCTTTAGGAGATATTAGGGGTCTGTACCTCCCAAGTGCCCCTCTTTAGGAGATATTAGGGGTCTGTACCTCCCAAGTGTCCCTCTTTAGAAGATATTAGGGGTCTGTACCTCCCAAGTGTCCCTCTTTAGGAGATATTAGGAGCCAATACCTCCCAAGTGTCCCTCTTTAGGAGATATCAGGGGTCTTTACCCCCAAGTGTCCCTCTTTAGGAGATAAGATATGGAGAGGGAAGATAAGATAGCAGATTGGTATTTACCTCCAGAGCAGTGATTCTCAGCTCCAGTCCTCGGGGCGCACCAACAGGTCACGTTTTCATGATATCCCTAATTAATCACACGGGAATCAATCACAATGACTGAGCCACTAATTACTTACCTGTTATTAAGCAGGAACAACCTGAAAACCTGCACTGCTGGTGCCCTGAGGACTAACGCTGAGAAACACTGGTCCAGAGGGTTTTCTGCACCCTTCACCCTGTTTAATGATACAGAGAGATAATAACATGCACAGATATAGACAGGGGAGGGCTGGCGACATAGAGCCCAGGGGGCAAATAAAATCAAGTGGCCCATTTCTACTACAGTCTGAGCCCACTGTCCCAGCCCACCCCCTTTCATTAATTTTTAAATTGTCATTAATGTTGTGATGTAAGGCAAGTGATACCACAGAGCTTACAGCTGAAGTGGCGCTACACTACTGATACCACAGAGCTTATAACTGAAATGGATCTACACTAGTGATACCATAGAGCTTACAACTGAAATGGATCTACACTACTGATACCACAGAGCTTACAACTGAAATGGATCTACACTAGTGATACCACAGAGCTTACAACTGAAATGGATCTACACTACTGATACCATAGAGCTTACAATTGAAGTGGCGCTACACTAGTGATACCACAGAGCTTACAACTGAAATGGATCTACACTAGTGATACCACAGAGCTTACAATTGAAGTGGCGTTACACTAGTGATACCATAGAGCTTACAATTGAAGTGGCGCTACACTAGTGATACCATAGAGCTTACAAGGGAAATGGGTTATGTTACTAGTGTACCTCCATTTGGATTGTGGCTTTGGGGTGTCGTTTCTGTAGCTTCATTTCAATTGTAAGCTCTGTGGTATCCATTTACAGCAGCAAATGGGAGATTAACTGAGGCAGTGGCCCACTGACCCAGACATATGACCGGCCCAGGGGGCAATTGCCCCCCTGCCCCCCAGGCCAGCCCTCCCCTGGATATTTAGATATAATAACACAGATATGCAGTGGAGGGCAATATCACAGAGATAGATAGATATAAAACACACAATATTACACAGATAGATATAACACACAATATCACACAGATAGATATAACACACAATATTACACAGATAGATATAACACACAATATCACACAGATAGATATAACACACAATATCACATAGATATACAGTGGCATAATAATAGGGGTCGCAGCGGTCGCACCTGTGGCTGGGCCCGTCACTCAAGGGGCCCAGCTGCCGCTTGCGACCCCCTTGCCCGCAGCAGTCGCCTTGCTGATCTCCCACTCAGCGCGCCGTTCTAGTAATACAGAGCGCTGGGAGATGACATCATCTAGTAATACAGAGCGCTGGGAGATAACATCATCTAGTAGTACAGAGCGCTGGGAGATGACATCATCTAGTAATACAGAGCGCTGGGAGATGACATCATCTCCCAGCCTCTGCATTACTACAGCGGCGCGCGGGAGCTTCAGTTCTCGAGATCTGTGCCGAAGGAGGCACAGCTCTGTCAAGACACGCCGCTAGATCATCAGGAACTGGAGGTAGGGGCAATGTGGAGATAAAGGGGCAATGTGCAGATGAAGGGGGCATTGTGAAGATGGGGGCATTGTGGAGATGAAGGGGGCAATGTGGAGATGAAGGGGGGAATTGCGGAGATGAAGGGGGCATTGTGGAGATGGGGGCATTGTGGAGATGAAGGGGGCAATGTGAAGATGAAGGGGGGAATTGCGGAGATGAAGGGGGCATTGTGGAGATGAAGGGGGCATTGTGGAAGGGGCAATGTGGAGATGAAGGGGGGTAATGTGGAGATGAAGGGGGCATTGTGAAGATGGGGGCATTGTGGAGATGAAGGGGGCAATGTGGAGATGAAGGGGGGAATTGCGGAGATGAAGGGGGCATTGTGGAGATGAAGGGGGCATTGTGAAGATGGGGGCATTGTGGAGATGAAGGGGGCAATGTGAAGATGAAGGGGGGAATTGCGGAGATGAAGGGGGCATTGTGGAGATGAAGGGGGCATTGTGGAAGGGGCAATGTGGAGATGAAGGGGGGTAATGTGGAGATGAAGGGGGCATTGTGGAAGGGGCATTGTGGAGATGATGGGGGCATTGTGGAGATGAAGGGGGGCATTGTGGAGATGATGGGGGCATTGTGGAGATGAAGGGGGCATTGTGGAGATGAAGGGGGCATTGTGGAAGGGAGCATTGTGGAGATGAAGGGGGCATTGTGGAGATGAAGGGGGGCATTGTGGAGATGATGGGGGCATTGTGGAGATGATGGGGGCATTGTGGAGATGAAGGGGGCATTGTGGAAGGGGCATTGTGGAGATGATGGGGGCATTGTGGAGATGAAGGGGGGCATTGTGGAGATGATGGGGGCATTGTGGAGATGAAGGGGGCATTGTGGAGATGATGGGGGCATTGTGGAGATGAAGGGGGCAATGTGGAGATGATGGGGGCATTGTGGAGATGAAGGGGGCATTGTGGAGATGATGGGGGCATTGTGGAGATGAAGGGGGCATTGTGGAGATGATGGGGGCATTGTGGAGATGAAGGGGGGCATTGTGGAGATGAAGGGGGGCATTGTGGAGATGATGGGGGCACTGTGGAGATGAAGGGGGCATTGTGGAGATGATGGGGGCATTGTGGAGATGAGGGGGGGCATTGTGGAGATGAAGGGGGCATTGTGGAGATGAAGGGGGCAATGTGGAGATGAAGGGGGGCATTGTGCTCGGGGGGGGCATTGTGGAGATGAAGGGGGGCATTGTGGAGATGAAGAGGGGCAATGTGGAGATGAAGGGGGCATTGTGGAGATGAAGGGGACAATGTGGAGATGAAGGGGGCATTGTGGAGATGAAGGGGACAATGTGGAGATGAAGGGGACAATGTGGAGATGAAGGGGGCAATGTGGAGATGAAGGGGGCATTGTGGAGATGAAGGGGACAATGTGGAGATGAAGGGGGCATTGTGGAGATGAAGGGGAAAATGTGGAGATGAAGGGGAAAATGTGGCGATAAGGGGCATTGTGGAGATGAAGGGGACAATGTGGAGATGATGGGGGCATTGTGGAGATGAGGGGGGGCATTGTGGAGATGAAGGGGGCATTGTGGAGATGAAGGGGGGCATTGTGCTCGGGGGGGGGCATGGCAATTCTTGCACCAGGGCCCGGTGGCTTCTAGTTACGCCTCTGCAGATATAACACAAAATATCACACAGATAGATACAACACACAGACCAATATAACACACAATATCACACAGATAGATACAACACACAGACCGATATAACACAAAATATTACACAGACTGATATAACACACAATATCACACAGATAGATATAACACAATATCACACAGATAGATATAACACACAATATCACACAGATAGATATAACACAATATTACACAGATAGATATAACACAATATCACACAGACTGATATAACACACAATATTACACAGATAGATATAACACAATATCACACAGACTGATATAACACACAGTATCACACAGATAGATATAACACACAATATCACACAGATAGATATAACACACAATATCACACAGACTGATATAACACACAGTATCACACAGATAGATATAACACACAATATTACACAGATAGATATAACACACAATATCACACAGACTGATATAACACACAATATTACACAGATAGATATAACACACAATATCACACAGATAGATATAACACACAGTATCACACAGATAGATATAACACAATATCACACAGACTGATATAACACACAATATCACACAGATAGATAAAACACAATATCACACAGATAGATATAACACACAATTATCACACAGATAGATATAACACACAATATCACACAGACTGATATAACACACAGTATCACACAGATAGATATAACACACAATATTACACAGATAGATATAACACACAATATCACACAGACTGATATAACACACAATATTACACAGATAGATATAACACACAATATCACACAGATAGATATAACACACAGTATCACACAGATAGATATAACACAATATCACACAGATAGATATAACACACAATATTACACAGATAGATAAAACACAATATCACACAGATAGATATAACACACAATATCACACAGATAGATATAACACACAATATCACACAGACTGATATAACACACAATATCACACAGATAGATATAACACACAGTATCACACAGACTGATATAACACACAGTATCACACAGATAGATATAACACACAATATTACACAGATAGATATAACACAATATCACACAGACTGATATAACACACAGTATCACACAGATAGATATAACACACAATATTACACAGACTGATATAACACACAATATCACACAGATAGATATAACACACAGTATCACACAGATAGATATAACACACAATATCACACAGATAGATATAACACACAATATTACATAGACAGATATAACACAATATCACACAGATAGATATAACACACAATATTACACAGATAGATATAACACAATATCACACAGATAGATATAACACACAATATCACACAGATAGATGTAACACAATATCACACAGACTGATATAACACACAGTATCACACAGATAGATATAACACACAATATTACACAGATAGATATAACACACAATATCACACAGACTGATATAACACACAATATCACACAGATAGATATAACACACAATATTACACAGATAGATATAACACAATATCACACAGATAGATATAACACACAATATTACACAGATAGATATAACACACAATATCACACAGACTGATATAACACACAATATCACACAGATAGATATAACACACAATATTACATAGACAGATATAACACAATATCACACAGATAGATATAACACACAATATTACACAGATAGATATAACACAATATCACACAGATAGATATATCACACAGATAGATGTAACACAATATCACACAGATAGATATAACACACAATATCACACAGACTGATATAACACACAACATCACACAGACTGATATAACACACAGTATCACACAGACTGATATAACACACAATATCACACAGATAGATACAACACACAATATCACACAGATAGATATAACACACAATATCACACAGACTGATATAACACACAGTATCACACAGATAGATATAACACACAATATCACACAGATAGATATAACACACAATATCACACAGACTGATATAACACACAGTATCACACAGATAGATATAACACACAATATTACACAGATAGATATAACACACAATATCACACAGACTGATATAACACACAATATTACACAGATAGATATAACACACAATATCACACAGATAGATATAACACACAGTATCACACAGATAGATATAACACAATATCACACAGACTGATATAACACACAATATCACACAGATAGATAAAACACAATATCACACAGATAGATATAACACACAATTATCACACAGATAGATATAACACACAATATCACACAGACTGATATAACACACAGTATCACACAGATAGATATAACACACAATATTACACAGATAGATATAACACACAATATCACACAGACTGATATAACACACAATATTACACAGATAGATATAACACACAATATCACACAGATAGATATAACACACAGTATCACACAGATAGATATAACACAATATCACACAGATAGATATAACACACAATATTACACAGATAGATAAAACACAATATCACACAGATAGATATAACACACAATATCACACAGACTGATATAACACACAATATCACACAGATAGATATAACACACAATATCACACAGACTGATATAACACACAGTATCACACAGATAGATATAACACACAATATTACACAGATAGATATAACACAATATCACACAGACTGATATAACACACAGTATCACACAGATAGATATAACACACAATATTACACAGACTGATATAACACACAATATCACACAGATAGATATAACACACAGTATCACACAGATAGATATAACACACAATATCACACAGATAGATATAACACACAATATTACATAGACAGATATAACACAATATCACACAGATAGATATAACACACAATATTACACAGATAGATATAACACAATATCACACAGATAGATATAACACACAATATCACACAGATAGATGTAACACAATATCACACAGACTGATATAACACACAGTATCACACAGATAGATATAACACACAATATTACACAGATAGATATAACACACAATATCACACAGATAGATATAACACACAATATCACACAGACAGATATAACACAATATCACACAGACTGATATAACACACAGTATCACACAGATAGATATAACACACAATATTACACAGATAGATATAACACACAATA
The DNA here is from genome assembly GCA_037306005.1 of Rhinophrynus dorsalis. Classification (NCBI taxonomy): domain Eukaryota; kingdom Metazoa; phylum Chordata; class Amphibia; order Anura; family Rhinophrynidae; genus Rhinophrynus; species Rhinophrynus dorsalis. The sequence goes on along the minus strand of CM074725.1, from coordinate 3,725,113 downwards.
TCACACAGACTGATATAACACACAATATCACACAGATAGATATAACACACAATATTACACAGATAGATATAACACAATATCACACAGATAGATATAACACACAATATTACACAGATAGATATAACACACAATATCACACAGACTGATATAACACACAATATCACACAGATAGATATAACACACAATATTACATAGACAGATATAACACAATATCACACAGATAGATATAACACACAATATTACACAGATAGATATAACACAATATCACACAGATAGATATATCACACAGATAGATGTAACACAATATCACACAGATAGATATAACACACAATATCACACAGACTGATATAACACACAACATCACACAGACTGATATAACACACAGTATCACACAGACTGATATAACACACAATATCACACAGATAGATACAACACACAATATCACACAGATAGATATAACACACAATATCACACAGACTGATATAACACACAATATCACACAGATAGATATAACACAATATCACACAGATAGATATAACACAAAATATTACACAGACTGATATAACACACAATATCACACAGATAGATGTAACACAATATCACACAGATAGATATAACACACAATATCACACAGACCGATATAACACACAATATTACACAGATAGATATAACACACAATATCACACAGACTGATATAACACACAATATCACACAGATAGATATAACACAGTATCACACAGATAGATATAACACACAATATCACACAGATAGATATAACACACAATATCACACAGACTGATATAACACACAATATCACACAGATAGATATAACACAGTATCACACAGATAGATATAACACACAATATCACACAGATAGATATAACACACAATATCACACAGACTGATATAACACACAATATCACACAGATAGATATAACACACAATATTACACAGATAGATATAACACACAATATCACACAGATAGATATAACACAGTATCACACAGATAGATATAACACACAATATAACACAGACTGATATAACACACAATATCACACAGATAGATATAACACACAATATCACACAGATAGATGTAACACACAATATCACACAGATAGATATAACACACAATATTACACAGACTGATATAACACACAATATCACACAGACTGATATAACACACAATATTACACAGATAGATATAACACACAATATTACACAGACTGATATAACACACAATATCACACAGATAGATATAACACACAATATTACACAGATAGATATAACACACAATATTACACAGACTGATATAACACACAATATCACACAGATAGATATAACACACAATATTACACAGATAGATATAACACACAATATCACACAGACTGATATAACACACAGTATCACACAGATAGATATAACACACAATATTACACAGATAGATATAACACACAATATCACACAGACTGATATAACACACAATATCACACAGACTGATATAACACACAATATCACACAGATAGATAAAACACAATATCACACAGATAGATATAACACACAATTATCACACAGATAGATATAACACACAATATCACACAGACTGATATAACACACAGTATCACACAGATAGATATAACACACAATATTACACAGATAGATATAACACACAATATCACACAGACTGATATAACACACAATATCACACAGATAGATATAACACACAGTATCACACAGATAGATATAACACAATATCACACAGATAGATATAACACACAATATTACACAGATAGATAAAACACAATATCACACAGATAGATATAACACACAATATCACACAGATAGATATAACACACAATATCACACAGACTGATATAACACACAATATCACACAGATAGATATAACACACAATATCACACAGACTGATATAACACACAGTATCACACAGATAGATATAACACACAATATTACACAGATAGATATAACACAATATCACACAGACTGATATAACACACAGTATCACACAGATAGATATAACACACAATATTACACAGATAGATATAACACAATATCACACAGATAGATATAACACACAGTATCACACAGATAGATATAACACACAATATCACACAGATAGATATAACACACAATATTACATAGACAGATATAACACAATATCACACAGATAGATATAACACACAATATTACACAGATAGATATAACACAATATCACACAGATAGATATAACACACAATATCACACAGATAGATGTAACACAATATCACACAGACTGATATAACACACAGTATCACACAGATAGATATAACACACAATATTACACAGATAGATATAACACACAATATCACACAGACTGATATAACACACAATATCACACAGATAGATATAACACACAATATTACACAGATAGATATAACACAATATCACACAGATAGATATAACACACAATATTACACAGATAGATATAACACACAATATCACACAGACTGATATAACACACAATATCACACAGATAGATATAACACACAATATTACATAGACAGATATAACACAATATCACACAGATAGATATAACACACAATATTACACAGATAGATATAACACAATATCACACAGATAGATATATCACACAGATAGATGTAACACAATATCACACAGATAGATATAACACACAATATCACACAGACTGATATAACACACAACATCACACAGACTGATATAACACACAGTATCACACAGACTGATATAACACACAATATCACACAGATAGATACAACACACAATATCACACAGATAGATATAACACACAATATCACACAGACTGATATAACACACAGTATCACACAGACTGATATAACACACAATATCACACAGATAGATATAACACAATATCACACAGATAGATATAACACACAATATTACACAGACTGATATAACACACAATATCACACAGATAGATGTAACACAATATCACACAGATAGATATAACACACAATATCACACAGACCGATATAACACACAATATTACACAGATAGATATAACACACAATATCACACAGACTGATATAACACACAATATCACACAGATAGATATAACACAGTATCACACAGATAGATATAACACACAATATCACACAGATAGATATAACACACAATATCACACAGACTGATATAACACACACTATCACACAGATAGATATAACACACAATATCACACAGATAGATATAACACAGTATCACACAGATAGATATAACACACAATATCACACAGATAGATATAACACACAATATCACACAGACTGATATAACACACAATATCACACAGATAGATGTAACACACAATATTACACAGATAGATATAACACAGTATCACACAGATAGATATAACACACAATATAACACAGACTGATATAACACACAATATCACACAGATAGATATAACACACAATATCACACAGATAGATGTAACACACAATATCACACAGATAGATATAACACACAATATTACACAGACTGATATAACACACAATATCACACAGACTGATATAACACACAATATTACACAGATAGATATAACACACAATATTACACAGACTGATATAACACACAATATCACACAGATAGATATAACACACAATATTACACAGATAGATATAACACACAATATTACACAGACTGATATAACACACAATATCACACAGATAGATATAACACACAATATTACACAGATAGATATAACACACAATATCACACAGATAGATATAACACACAATATCACACAGACTGATATAACACACAGTATCACACAGATAGATATAACACACAATATTACACAGATAGATATAACACACAATATCACACAGACTGATATAACACACAATATCACACAGACTGATATAACACACAATATCACACAGATAGATATAACACACAATATTACACAGACTGATATAACACACAATATCACACAGACTGATATAACACACAATATTACACAGATAGATATAACACACAATATCACACAGACTGATATAACACACAATATCACACAGATAGATATAACACAATATCACACAGATAGATATAACACACAATATCACACAGACTGATATAACACACAATATCACACAGACTGATATAACACACAATATCACACAGACTGATACAACACACAATATCACACAGATAGATATAACACACAGTATTACACAGATAGATACAACACACAATATCACACAGACTGATATAACACACAATATTACACAGATAGATATAACACACAGTATCACACAGATAGTTCTAACACACAATATCACACAGATAGATATAACACACAGTATCACACAGATAGATATAACACACAGTATTACACAGATAGATACAACACACAATATCACACAGATAGATATAACACACAATATTACACAGATAGATATAACACACAATATCACACAGATAGATATAACACACAGTATTACACAGATAGATACAACACACAATATCACACAGATAGATATAACACACAATATTACACAGATAGATATAACACAATATCACACAGATAGATATAACACACAATATCACACAGATAGATATAACACAATATCACACAGATAGATATAACACACAATATCACACAGATAGATATAACACACAATATTACACAGATAGATATAACACACAATATTACACAGATAGATATAACACAATATCACACAGATAGATATAACATACAATATCACACAGATAGATATAACACAATATCACACAGACTGATATAACACACAATATCACACAGATAGATATAACACATAATATTACACAGACTGATATAACACACAATATCACACAGATAGATATAACACACAATATCACACAGATAGATATAACACATAATATTACACAGCTGAAGCAGCTGCAGATTCCACTGCAGAACAAAAGGATCCTAAATTAGCCACAGATCAAACCTTCCTGCAGGACACAGGGGCCGGGGAAGGGTTCTGGACAGCAGGGGGCACTGTGTGACCCTTCCCCTCCAGCAGGAAGTGCTGCAGGGATCAGAGAGTGGACACAGTGCTGTCTGTCTGTCTGTCTGTCCGGAGTGCTGCACAGAATAGAACCATCTGACACTAAGCACCGCTGACTGACACAGACCAGGACTTGGCTCTCTGGTACCCCTGCCTACCTACCCAGGCACCAGGATGAGGAGAACTGTAGTGCAGCAATAGTGGGGGATACAGACTTCCCCCCTCCTCTATAGGTGCAAAGGTTCCCCCCCTCCTCTATAGGTGCAAAGGTTCCCCCCCTCTATAGGTGCAAAGGTTCCCCCCCTCCTCTATAGGTGCAAAGGTCCCCCCCCCCTCCTCTACAGGTGCAAAGGTCCACCCCTCCTCTATAGGTGCAAAGGTTCCCCCCCCTCCTCTACAGGTGCAATGTTTCCCCACCTCTTCCATAGGTGCCAAGGGTTCCCCCCCTCCTCTATAGGTGCAAAGGTCCCCTCCTTCTATAGGTGCAAAGGTCCACCATCCTCTATAGGTGCAAAGGTCCCCCCCTCCTCTATAGGTGCAAAGGTTCCCCCCTCCTCTATAGGTGCAAAGGTTCCCCCCCTCCTCTATAGGTGCAAAGTTTCCCCCCTCCTCTATAGGTGCAAAGCCCCCCCCTCTATAGGTGCAGAGTTCCCCCCCCTATAGGTGCAAAGGTCCCCCCCTCTCCTCTATAGGTGCAAAGGTTCCCCCCTCCTCTATAGGTGCAAAGGTTCCCCCCTCCTCTATAGGTGCAAAGGTTCCCCCCTCTATAGGTGCAAAGGTTCCCCCCCTCCTATATAGGTGCAATGTTTCCCCACCTTTTCCATAGGTGCAAAGGTCCCCCCCTCTATAGGTGCAAAGGTCCCCCCCTCTCCTCTATAGGTGCAAAGGTTCCCCCCCTCTACTATAGGTGAAATGGATCCTGAGCAGCCCTGCAATGGGAAGTGGAGACCCTTTAAATCAGTGGTTCTCAAATCCTGTCCTAAGGACCCACTAACGGGCAAAAAATAATATATCTGTGCGTAATTATTAATAATTTGTACCGCAAGTCACAAGAGTAATATACGACTCAGGAAAATAAAGAAGATAGAAAACGCCAGAGGTCCTGTGCACGCTTCTCCAAACGCGTCAACTCCATCTGATCTGAAACATGTATGAGTCCAAAAGACGGCATGAAAGAGTCTCGTTCAGCACTATAAACAAGTAAGGAGAAAGGGAACTAAAAAACTCAGCTTTTATTATTTCAAAAATCACTAAAACCTTCATTATATAAACTGGTCTGTATGTGACATTTTATTGTCTCAAGAAAGATATTACAAGCCATATGGAGAAGGGGCACTAAATATAGTTGTAACAGACAGAGCCCTAAAAATGACTTCTCTCAACATGTGACTAATTAGCTAATATCTATAGCAATATCACTATTCATCCTATCCTTAATCAGTACTAATACACAAAAACGCTCTATTGATTAATCAAGAGACGTTCTATATATTCCAGGGCTCTGATTATAAATGCCCCATTAGTAACTTCTCTTTACAAATTCGCTGCATTCCTATGAACGTATTAACCCTTTGTCTGCTCCTCTGTACACACCCTACTACGATATGGTAAGATCGAGTGCTATAGATCTGCTAACAGCAAACCCTTATGGTTAAAGGGACAATTGTTGAGTATTAACAATGAGGCCGTGTGAATAGTACTACTAAAATCTTAGTTTTCAGTAATGTAGTTGCATTAGTACTTCTATCGATGTCCTTGGACTACAATTATTGAAACAACATTGAGTGCCACTATAGCGTATTCGCTTAAATTATATACTTCTTATGCGATTAATCAGATCAAGATTGATATCACTCTATTATTAAAACAAAAGTTTACATGAATATCGCTCTATTATTCAAGCGAATCATTCTTTATTCAATGATGTTTAACAGGTACACAGATATTGTGTCTGTTTTATGCAACACTGTATCACACAGTAGCTCTTTGTTAGTATCCAATTATACGAAACGGCGCACAGACACTCACAGGCATTCATTAACTAATATGGCTATTGGCTCGTAAACATATAGTTAATGCCAAAATAAGATCCACGCTTCTAACTGCTAATATTCTTGTGCCAAATGTACACTAACTAATCTCCTCGTGGAATAAGCCACATTCTAAGGTGCCCTAACCAAATACTAACTATAACATACGCTACTATCTGTAATCCCTATTGTGCCAAATGCACGCTAGCTAATCTCCTCGTGGGGTAAGCCACATTCTAAGAAGCCCTCATCCAATACTATAATTTCATTATACTTTCACAAGTCACAACAGACACATCAAAACAACACATAGGGGCACCAAATAGCAGTGCCCCTAAATAGCTCAACGCGTTTCACCAGATTAACTGGTTTCATCAGGGGCTTACTAAGAACTGAGCCGCTGTACAGCGCGCCCTTTTAAACCTCCTTGTAATTGAAAAAGAGGCTTGAATTTGATTCAGCCTCAACTGAAGATATCGGCCATTTTTAAAACGCATCTCCGTTACAATGTATGGCTGGTGATACAAAAACACATCTAATAGATGTGAAAACAACAGTCCTCAAATGGATTGCCACTTAAGGAAAATGTAATCAATAAATTAACGTAAATCAATAGATTTTTACCACATATACCTATATGCATATCAGCTTATTTAATTAAACATAAGCGACATATAAACTCTTTTTCTCTAAAGCTTTATACCATGTATATACATAAAGCCAATATCCTAAATGATTTATCACTTATTCATTAACAATAATCCTTGCATCAGTGCCAACCATTATGATTACTAATATCTCAGGATGATAAAAATGATTCAAATGTTCCTAAATATGAATAAACTGTAATACCATATCCAGACAAATTGATTATAATAATGAGGGATCAAAAAATGTTCTCAAATGTCCAATATATGTACCATAATATCAAGGAGACTGAAAAGGACTTCAAATAAACGGTTTAAACGTAAAACCTTCATTCAGTCCAGTTGGACTTAAATTCCTCAATTTATAAATCCAAAAAGCTTCGCGTTTCAACAATTTCTGGTTAAAATCACCCTTCCTAGGTGACGGATATACCTTTTCAATCCCTATAAATGTAATTACATTACTGTCATTTGAATGTTGTTGAAGTACATGTCTGGCTATGGGGGTATCACGTTTATTCCTGATATCCCCCACATGTTCCAGGATTCTTTCTCTAAATTCTCTAGATGTTTTGCCAACATATTGAATCCCACAAATACACTGTAATAAATAAATAATGCCAGATGTACGACAACTGATAAACTTTCCAATTTTATAGCTGTTTCCTTGTTTATCTAAAAAGACAGTGGTTTTTGTAACAAATGAACAAGCTTTGCAATGACCACATTTATTACTGCCACTTAATTTATTAGAGGTCAACCAATTACATTTCTTCTCCCTTTGGAAATGACTGTGTACCACATAATCTCGAATATTTTTATTTCTCCTGAATGTTATTTTGGGGCAAGTTGGTAAAACTTCACTCAGATCTCTGTCCAGATGTAATATCGGCCAATGTTTAGATAAAATGGACCTGATCATATTGTGTTGTTGATTGTAAGTACCAATCAAGCGTATCTCTTTAGATGGATCAGTTTTATTCGGTTCCTTTTTGTATAGAAGATCATTACGATCACTTTGAAGTGCTCTCTGATATGCTTTTTTCAGTACTTTTTTACCGTAACCCCTAGCCATAAACCGTTCTTGGAGTTTTTTTTGCTTCAGACTTAAAGTCTTCAATAGTGGTACATAGTCTCCGTATTCGCAAGTACTGTCCTATTGGTCTGCCCTTAATTAAAGAAGTGGGGTGGTGGCTGTGTGCAGATAATAGGCTATTTGTGGCTGTAGATTTTCTGAATACACGTGTCATGATAGTATTTTCATTACTTCTAAACAACATGATATCCAAAAATGATAATTCATTTCTTTGTATATCACTTGTCACCCTTAATAATAGGAGGTGGCAGTTTAATTTGCACACTGTTTGTGTGTGTGTGTGTGTGTGTGTGTGTGTATGTATGTGTGTGTGTGTATGTATGTGTATGTGTGTGTGTGTATATGTATGTATGTATGTATTAATGTATGGATGGAGTGGTGAGATAATGTAGGGATAAGACAGGAAGTCAGTACTAGGGGAGGTGGGTAATGCATTACTGAGCAATGTCAGTGAGTGGGGTGTAATGTAGGGATAAGACAGGAAGTCAGTACTAGGGGAGGTGTGTAATACATTACTGAGCAGTGTCAGTGAGTGGGGAGGTAATGTAGGGATAAGATAGGAAGCCAGTATTAGGTGAGGTGGGTAATACATTACTGAGCAGTGTCAGTGAGTGGGGAGGTAATGTAGGGATAAGACAGGAAGTCAGTGCTAGGAGAGGTGGGTAATACATTGCTGAGCAGTGTCAGTGAGTGGGGTGTAATGTAGGGATAAGACAGGAAGTCAGTGCTAGGGGAGGTGGTAATGCATTACTGAGCAGTGTCAGTGAGTGGGGAGGTAATGTAGGGGTAAGATAGGAAGTCAGTACTAGGGGAGGTGGGTAATGCATTACTGAGCAGTGTCAGTGAGTGGGGAGGTAATGTAGGGATGAGACAGGAAGTCAGTACTAGGGGAGGTGGGTAATACATTACTGAGCAATGTCAGTGAGTGGGGTGTAATGTAGGGATAAGACAGGAAGTCAGTACTAGGGGAGGTGGGTAATGCATTACTGAGCAGTGTCAGTGAGTGGGGTGTAATGTAGGGATAAGACAGGAAGTCAGTGCTAGGGGAGGTAGGTAATGCATTGCTGAGCAGTGTCAGTGAGTGGGGAGGTAATGTAGAGATAAGACAGGAAGTCAGTACTAGGGGAGGTGGGTAATGCATTGCTGGGCAGTGTCAGTGAGTGAGGAGGTAATGTAGGGATAAGACAGGAAGTCAGTACTAGGGGAGGTGGTAATGCATTGCTGAGCAGTGTCAGTGAGTGGGGAGGTAATGTAGGGGTAAGACAGGAAGTCAGTACTAGGGGAGGTGGGTAATACATTGCTGAGCAGTGTCAGTGAGTGGGAGGAGGTAATGTAGGGATAAGACAGGAAGTCAGTGCTAGGGGATGTGGGTAATGCATTAGTGAGCAGTGTCAGTGAGTGGGGGAGGTAATGTAGGGATAAGACAGGAAGTCAGTGCTAGGGGAGGTAGGTAATGCATTACTGAGCAGTGTCAGTGAGTGGGGAGGTAATGTAGGGATAAGATAGGAAGTCAGTACTAGGTGATTTGAGTAATGCATTACTGAGCAGTGTCAGTGAGTGGGGAGGTAATGTAGGGATAAGATAGGAAGTCAGTACTAGGGGAGGTGGGTAATGTATTGCTGAGCAGTGTCAGTGAGTGGGGGGGTAATGTAGGGATAAGACAGGAAGTCAGTGTTAGGGGAGGTGGGTAATGCATTGCTGAGCAGTGTCAGTGAGTGGGGGAGGTAATGTGGGGATAAGACAGGAAGTCAGTGCTAGGGGAGGTGGGTAATGCATTGCTGAGCAGTGTCAGTGAGTGGGGAGGTAATGTAGGGATAAGATAGGAAGTCAGTACTAGGGGAGGTGGGTAATGTATTGCTGAGCAGTGTCAGTGAGTGGGGAGGTAATGTAGGGATAATATAGGAAGTCAGTGCTAGGGGAGGTGGGTAATGCATTAGTGAGCAATGTCAGTGAGTGGGGGAGGTAATGTAGGGATAAGACAGGAAGTCAGTACTAGGGGAGGTGAGTAATGCATTACTGAGCAGTGTCAGTGAGTGGGGAGGTAATGTAGGGATAAGACAGGAAGTCAGTACTAGGGGAGGTGGGTAATGCATTGCTGAGCAGGGTCAGTGAGTGGGGAGGTAATGTAGGGATAAGATAGGAAGTCAGTACTAGGGGAGGTGGGTAATGTATTGCTGAGCAGTGTCAGTGAGTGGGGAGGTAATGTAGGGATAAGACAGGAAGTCAGTGCTAGGGGAGGTGGGTAATGCATTGCTGAGCAGTGTCAGTGAGTGGGGGAGGTAATGTAGGGATAAGACAGGAAGTCAGTGCTAGGGGAGGTGGGTAATGCATTGCTGAGCAGTGTCAGTGAGTGGGGAGGTAATGTAGGGATAAGACAGGAAGTCAGTACTAGTTGAGGTGGGTAGTGCATTGCTGAGCAGTGTCAGTGAGTGGGGGAGGTAATGTAGGGATAAGACAGGAAGTCAGTACTAGGTGAGGTGAGTAATGCTTTGCTGAGCAGTGTCAGTGAGTGGGGGAGGTAATGTAGGGATAAGACAGGAAGTCAGTGCTAGGGGAGGTGGGTAATGCATTGCTGAGCAGTGTCAGTGAGTGGGGAGGTAATGTAGGGATAAGACAGGAAGTCAGTACTAGGGGAGGTGGTAATGCATTGCTGAGCAGTGTCAGTGAGTGGGAGAGGTAATTTAGAGATAAGACAGGAAGTCAGTGCTAGGGGAGGTGGGTAATGCATTGCTGAGCAGTGTCAGTGAGTGGGGAGGTAATGTAGGGATAAGACAGGAAGTCAGTACTAGGGGAGGTGGTAATGCATTGCTGAGCAGTGTCAGTGAGTGGAGGAGGTAATGTAGGGATAAGACAGGAAGTCAGTGCTAGGGGATGTGGGTAATGCATTGCTGAGTAGTGTCAGTGAGTGGGGGAAGTAATGTAAGGATAAGATAGGAAGTCAGTGCTAGGGGAGGTAGGCAATTCATTACTGAGCAGTGTCAGTGAGTGGGGAGGTAATGTAGGGATAAGACAGGAAGTCAGTGCTAGGGGAGGTGGTTAATGCATTGCTGAGCAGTGTCAGTGAGTGGAGGAGGTAATGTAGGGATATGACAGGAAGTCAGTGTTAGGGGACGTGGGTAATGCATTGCTGTGCGGTGTCAGTGAGTGGGGAGGTAATGTAGGGATAAGACAGGAAGCCAGTGCTAGGGGAGGTGGGTAATGCATTACTGAGCAGTGTCAGTGAGTGGGGAGGTAATGTAGGGATAAGACAGGAAGTCAGTGCTAGGGCAGGTGGGTAATGTATTGCTTAGCAGTGTCAGTGAGTGGGCAGGTAATGTAGGGATAAGACAGTAAGTCAGTGATAGGGGAGGTGGATAATGTATTACTGAACAGTGTCAGTGAGTGGGGGAGGTAATGTAGGGATAAGACAGGAAGTCAGTGCTAGGGGAGGTGGGTAATGTATTGCTGAGCAGTGTCAGTGAGTGGGGAGGTAATGTAGGGATAATACAGGAAGTCAGTGCTAGGGGAGGTGGGTAATGCATTACTGAGCAGTGTCAGTGAGTGGGGGAGGTAATGTAGGGATAAGACAGGAAGTCAGTACTAGTGGAGGTGGGTAGTGCATTGCTGAGCAGTGTCAGTGAGTGGGGGAGGTAATGTAGGAATAAGACAGGAAGTCAGTACTAGGTGAGGTGAGTAATGCATTGCTGAGCAGTGTCAGTGAGTGAGGGAGGTAATGTAGGGATAAGACAGGAAGTCAGTGCTAGGGGAGGTGGGTAATGCATTGCTGAGCAGTGTCAGTGAGTGGGGAGGTAATGTAGGGATAAGACAGGAAGTCAGTGCTAGGGGAGGTTGGGTAATGCATTGCTGAGTAGTGTCAGTGAGTTGGAGAGGTAATTTAGAGATAAGACAGGAAGTCAGTGCTAGGGGAGGTGGGTAATGCATTGCTGAGCAGTGTCAGTGAGTGGGGGAGGTAATGTAGGGATAAGACAGTAAGTCAGTACTAGGGGAGGTAGGTAATGCATTGTTGCGCCGTGTCAGTGAGTGGAGGAGGTAATGTAGGGATAAGACAGGAAGTCAGTGCTAGGGGAGGTGGGTAATACATTGCTGTGTGGTGTCAGTGAGTGGGGAGGTAATGTAGGGACATGACAGGAAGTCAGTGCTAGGGGAGGTGGGTAATACATTACTGAGCAGTGTCAGTGAGTGGAGAGGTAATGTAGGGATAAGATAGGAAGTCAGTGCTAGGGGAGGTGGGTAATGCATTGCTGAGCAGTGTCAGTGAGTGGGGGGGGGTAATGTAGGGAAAAGACAGGAAGTCAGTGCTAGGGGAGGTGGGTAATGTATTTATCTGATACACATTCATGTGATATATATTTATGTGATGTGATGTACATTTATGTTATGTACATTTAAGTGATGTGATATACATTTATGTGATATACATTTATCTGATATACATTTATGTGATATACATTTATCTGATATACATTCATGTGATATATATTTATGAGATGTGATGTATATTTATGTGATATATATTTATGAGATGTGATGTACATTTATGTGATATACATTTATGTGATATACATTATACATTTATCTGATGTGATATACATTTATGTGATATACATTTATCTGATATACATTTATGTGATATACATTTATCTGATGTACATTTATCTGATATACATTTATGTGATGTACATTTATGTGATGTGATATACATTTATCTGATGTGATATACATTTATGTGATATACATTTATCTGATGTGATATACATTTATGTGATATATATTTATGAGATGTGATATACATTGATGTGATATACATTATACATTTAAGTGATGTGATATACATTTATGTGATGTACATTTATGTGATATACATTTATGTGATATATATTTATGTGATGTGATATACATTTATGTGATGTGATGCACATTTATCTGATGTGATGTACATTTATGTGATATGCACCTTAGCACATTCCTCCATGGTTGCATAGACAACACCCTTTATACTTTTAATATGACTGACGCGCCTCCTGTTTGCAGTAACATCTGAGATCTCCCTGTACGTGTTTTGTGGTCAGATAAGTTCCTTCCCTGTTTCCTTTTCTCTTTATCTTCAGATGACCAGTAACAACTGCCCACAGAGGCCTCCCTAACGGAAAGGAACCTGGCACCTAACAACTGCTTTTATAATGAGGAAACAGCACGCACCTCCCTATGTGTAGTGTGTCTCTATGTTATTTAGAAATATAGGTTTGAGAAACTTAGATGTATAGTAGATGGTAAAGAGATTCCCCAGATGGGACCGCAGGGTACAGGAGGGGAAGCATGTCATAGGGAGGGTTGATCCAGTCAGGAAGTGTGTGTAATAGGGTGGAGTTTAGGGAAAGGGCTTAAGTAGGCTGGGTACAGGAAGTGGACTGCTGTTTGGGGGAAGAAAGGACAGAGAGAAGCATCCCCCTCCCTCCCTCCCTTGTGTGGTGTGCGTTGAGTGCCTGGTGAGCGGATAGTCCTTGCATGGTTTGCAGAAATTGATAACTGATGTGGTAAAGTTAAGGCGGAAGCCCTTTGGGAGTTTTGCCCCGGACTTAGGTTGCGGGAGTTAACGTTACCCATTGAAGCTAAAGTGGATGGCCAGTGGGGTAATTGTTTGGTGAGTCAGCTGTAAGTGCTGAATAATGGTGAGTCAGCTGTAAGTGCTGAATAATGGTGGAATCAGCTGTAAGTGCTGGATAATGGTGGAGTCAGCTGTAAGTGCTGATGAACATTGGGATTTAGCATGAGCCCGGACAATTTGGCCATGCGTGGTTTTCAAGGAAGGCAGATTGGCAAGGACTGTCAGTTAAGGAATTAGCATTGATTAAGGATTAGTTGTTATGGTTTTGAAAAAATACAATAAAATGTGAGTGGATAAATAAATAAAGCTGTGGTCTGATATCCCCACATAACAGATGTGTTTGTGTGTTTATTTATCGATCATACCCTCTCCTCATGACATGAACGCTGAACAGTCACTACACGTCATACCCTATATTATATCCCACACTTAGTGACACTTTAAGCCTTTCAGTACTGGGGAGGTGGGAAGTATATTGCTGAGCAGTGTCAGTGAGTGGAGGAGGTAATGTAGGGATAAGACAGGAAGTCAGTGCTAGGGGAGGTGGGTAATGCATTACTGAGCAGTGTCAGTGAATGAGGGGTAATGTAGGGATAAGACAGGAAGTCAGAGCTAGGGGAGGTGGGTAATGCATTGCTGAGCAGTGTCAGTGAGTGGAGGAGGTAATGTAGGGATAAGACAGGAAGTCAGTGCTAGGGGAGGTGGGTAATGCATTACTGAGCAGTGTCAGTGAGTGGAGGAGGTAATGTAGGGATAAGACAGGAAGTCAGTGCTAGGGGAGGTGGGTAATGCATTACTGAGCAGTGTCAGTGAGTGAGGGGTAATGTAGGGATAAGACAGGAAGTCAGTGCTAGGGCAGGTGGGTAATGCATTGCTGAGCAGTGTCAGTGAGTGGGGAGGTAATGTAGGGATAAGACAGGAAGTCAGTGCTAGGGGAGATGGGTAATACATTACTGAGCAGTGTCAGTGAGTGAGGGGTAATGTAGGGATAAGACAGGAAGTCAGTGCTAGGGGAGGTGGGTAATGCATTACTGAGCAGTGTCAGTGAGTGAGGGGTAATGTAGGGATAAGACAGGAAGTCAGTGCTAGGGGAGGTGGGTAATGCATTGCTGAGCAGTGTCAGTGAGTGGGGAGGTAATGTAGGGATAAGACAGGAAGTCAGTGCTAGGGGAGATGGGTAATACATTACTGAGCAGTGTCAGTGAGTGAGGGGTAATGTAGGGATAAGACAGGAAGTCAGTGCTAGGGGAGGTGGGTAATGCATTGCTGAGCAGTGTCAGTGAGTGGGGAGGTAATGTACGGATAAGACAGGAAGTCAGTACTAGGGGAGGTGGGTAATGCATTACTGAGCAGTGTCAGTGAGTGGGGAGGTAATGTAGGGATAAGACAGAAAGTCAGTGCTAGGGGAGGTGGGTAATGTATTACTGAGCAGTGTCAGTGAGTGGGGGAGGTAATGTAGGGATAAGACAGGAAGTCAGTGCTAGGGGAGGTGGGTAGTGCATTGCTGAGCAGTGTCAGTGAGTGGGGAGGTAATGTAGGGATAAGACAGGAAGTCAGTGCTAGGGGAGGTGGGTAATCCATTGCTGAGCAGTGTCAGTGAGTGGGGAGGTAATGTAGGGATAAGACAGGAAGTCAGTACTAGGGGAGGTGGGTAATACATTGCTGAGCAGTGTCAGTGAGTGGGGAGGTAATGTAGGGATAAGACAGGGAGTCAGTGATAGGGGAGGTGGGTAATGTATTGCTGAGCAGTGTCAGTGAGTGGGGAGGTAATGTAGAGATAATACAGGAAGTCAGTGCTAGGGGAGGTAGGTAATGCATTACTGAGCAGTGTCAGTGAGTGGGGAGGTAATGTAGGGATAAGACAGGAATTCAGTACTAGGGGAGGTGGGTAATACAATACTGAGCAGTGTCAGTGAGTGGGGAGGTAATGTAGGGATAAGACAGGAAGTCAGTGCTAGGGGAGGTGGGTAATGCATTGCTGAGCAGTGTCAGTGAGTGGGAGGTAATGTAGGGATAAGACAGGAATTCAGTACTAGGGGAGGTGGGTAATACATTACTGAGCAGTGTCAGTGAGTGGGGAGGTAATGTAGGGATAAGACAGGAAGTCAGTGCTAGGGGAGGTGGGTAATACATTACTGAGCAGTGTCAGTGAGTGGGGAGGTAGTGTAGGGATAAGACAGGAAGTCAGTACTAGGGGAGGTGGGTAATACATTACTGAGCAGTGACAGTGAATGGGGAGGTAATGTAGGGATAAGACAGGAAGTCAGTGCTAGGGGAGGTGGGTAATACATTACTGAGCAGTGTCAGTGAGTGGGGGGTAATGTAGGGATAAGACAGGAAGTCAGTGGTAGGGGAGGTGGATAATACATTACTGAGCAGTGTCAGTGAGTGGGGAGGTAATGTAGGGATAAGACAGGAAGTCAGTGCTAGGGGAGGTGGGTAATACATTACTGAGCAGTGTCAGTGAGTGGGGAGGTAGTGTAGGGATAAGACAGGAAGTCAGTACTAGGGGAGGTGGGTAATACATTACTGAGCAGTGACAGTGAATGGGGAGGTAATGTAGGGATAAGACAGGAAGTCAGTGCTAGGGGAGGTGGGTAATGCATTATTAAGTAGTGTCATTGAGTAGAGGAGGTAACGTAGGGATAAGACAGGAAGTCAGTACTAGGGGAGGTGGGTAATACATTACTGAGCAGTGTCAGTGAGTGGGGAGATAATGTAGGGATAAGACAGGAAGTCAGTGCTAGGGGAGGTGTGTAATACATTGCTGAGCAGTGTCAGTGAGTGGGGAGATAATGTAGGGATAAGACAGGAAGTCAGTGCTAGGGGAGGTGTGTAATACATTGCTGAGCAGTGTCAGTGAGTGGGGGGTAATGTAGGGATAAGACAGGAAGTCAGTGCTAGGGGAGGTGGGTAATGCATTACTGAGCAGTGTCAGTGAGTGGGGGAGTTAATGTAGGCATAAGACCGGAAGCCAGTGCTAGGGGAAGTGAGTAATGCATTGCTGAGCAGTGTCAGTGAGTGGGGAGGTAATGTAGGGATAAGACAGGAAGCCAGTATTAGGTGAGGTGGGTAATGCATTACTGAGCAGTGTCAGTGAGTGGGGAGGTAATGTAGGGATAAGACAGGAAGTCAGTGCTAGGGGAGGTGGGTAATGCATTGCTGAGCAGTGTCAGTGAGTGGGGAGGTAATGTAGGGATAAGACAGGAAGTCAGTACTAGGGTAGGTGGGTAATGCATTGCTGAGCAGTGTCAGTGAGTGGGGAGGTAATGTAGGGATAAGACAGGAAGTCGGTACTAGGGGAGGTGGGCAATGCATTACTGAGCAGTGTCAGTTAGTGAGGAGGTAATGTAGGGATAAAACAGGAAGTCAGTGCTAGGGGAGGTGGGTAATGCATTTCTGAGTAGTGTCAGTGAGTGGGGAGGTAATGAGTGGTTTGTACAGAAAGATAATAGACACAAAATGAAGAGATCCAAATCTTTATTCATTATCTCATGGATTGTATAGAAAGGAAATAAAGACACACAATGAGATGCAATCCAAATCTTTATTCATTGTCTTTGGCTTGTGGCATGGCGGATTCAGTGCTTCGTTCCCTTCTCATACCCCGTTGGAAGGGGGTTGGTGTGCGGGTTGTGGAACAGACTGTGATTCCCATCGCCCCACGGGAACGGCTGCAAAACACAAATTGACCAGTCAGTATTGACACCCCGTGGTCACTGAGGCTGATGGGCAGATCACCTGAAATACTGGGTACAAATAAATGGGTCCATTCCTTAAACCTGGGTTTAACTCCTTTAATGACTCGGGGATGTCTCTGGCATTGAAGTGATTTAAATGGACATTATAATTGAAAAGAAGTTTGGTATTTTTTAATATACTAACCTGTATGTTATATTACCCATTTTATATACAAAAATAGTGTTTGAGTTATTTAGATGTATAAATGATGGTGATATGGCTATGCCATTACCACGTATCTTATCCCAACATTACCTCCCCACTCACTGACACTGCTCAGCAATGCATTACCTACCTCCCCTAGTACTGACTTCCTGTCTTATCCCTACATTACCTCCCCACTCACTGACACTGCTCAGTAATGTATTACCCACCTCCCCTAGCACTGACTTCCTGTATTACCCCTACATTTCCTCCCCACTCACTGACACTGCTCAGTAATGCATTACCCACCTCCCCTAGCACTAACTTCCTGTCTTATCCCTACATTACCTCCCTCTCTCACTGACACTGCTCAGTAATGTATTACCCACCTCCCCTAGTACTGACTTCTTGCCTTATCCCTACATTACCTCCCCCTCTCATTGACACTGCTCAGTAATGTATTACCTACCTCCCCTAGTACTGACTTCTTGCCTTATCCCTACATTACCTCCCCCTCTCACTGACACTGCTCAGTAATGTATTACCCACCTCCCCTAGTACTGACTTCTTGCCTTATCCCTACATTACCTCCCCCACTCACTGACACTGCTCAGTAATGTATTACCCACCTCCCCTAGCACTGACTTCCTGTCTTATCCCTACATTATCTCCCCCACTCACTGACACTGCTCAGCAATGCATTACCCACCTCCCCTAGCACTGACGTCCTGTATTATCCCTACATTACCTCCCCACTCACTGACACTGCTCAGCAATGCATTACCCACCTCCCCTAGCACTGACTTCCTGTCTTAACCCTACGTTACCTCCTCTACTCATTGACACTGCTTAATAATGCATTACCCACCTCCCCTAGCACTGACGTCCTGTCTTAGCCCTACATTACCTTTCCACTCAATGACACCGCTCAGCGATGCATTACCTACCTCCCCTAGCATTGACTTCCTATCTTATCCCTACATTATCCCTACATAGCAGTGGCATAAATTGTACACTTGCAAATGCTAGAAGTTTAACTGGTAAAATAGGGGAACTGGAGCTGGTAGCTGAAATTGAAAACTATGACTTGATAGGCATAACAGAAACATGGTGGGATGACACACATGATTGGTCAATCAATTTGGAGGGCTACATGTTATTTAGAAAAGATAGGTCAAGCAAAAGAGGTGGTGGGGTCTGTCTGTATGTCAAACCAGCATTATTGCTTAATTTGCGGGAAGATATATGTGATGACAGTAGTGAACATGTGGAATCCCTGTGGGTTGGAATAGTCACTGGGGGTAAAACTGCCCAGAAAATATTAGTGGGTATTTGTTATAAACCACCAAACATTGGTGACCTTGAAGAATCAAAGCTATTAATGCAAATAGAAAAGGCTTCTCAAATAGGGAGAACTATAATTATGGGGGATTTTAATTATCCAGAAATATACTGGAAAAATGGAACAGCTAATTCTGCTAAAAGCAGCAAGTTTCTGAACCTGTTGAATGACAATTTTTTGTCACAACTAGTGCAGACCTCAACCAGAGGGAATGCATGTCTGGATCTGGTAATAACTGACAATGAAGAACTTATCTGTAACAGCCAAGTTAGGGAGCACTTGGGGAATAGTGACCATAACATGTTATCGTTTGAGATTAATTGAAAAAAGCAATTTGGTATGGGTTCCACCAAAACACTGAATTTTAAAAAGGCCAACTTTAGAAGGTTTAATTCATCCCTTGGTCTCGTTGACTGGGATAAAATATTTTCAGGAAAAACACAGAAGGTAAGCGGAATGCCTTCAAAATGACATTGCAAAAATACACATATAAATTTATCCCTGTTGGAAACAAATACAAAAGAAGCAAATTAAAACCAATGTGGCTAACCAGTAAAGTAATTCATGAAATAAATAACAAGAAAGCGGCATTTAAACATTATAAAGCTGAGGGATCAGCAGAGGCATTTGCAGAATACAAAAATGCCAACAAAACCTGTAAAAAGGCTATTAAATTAGCTAGACTGGAGAATGAAAAAAATATTGCTAAGGAGAGCACTCACTGACACTGCTCAGCAATCCACTGTCTACATCCCCTAGCACTGGCTTTCTGCTATATCTGCTAATTCTTCCTCTACCTTCTCATATAACCCCACACAAACTCCACTAACTCTCCCTCTACCTTCTCATATAACCCCACACAAACTCCACTAACTCTTCCTCTACCTTCTCGTATAACCCCAAACAATCTCCGCTAATCCTTCCTCTTCCTTCTCATGTAACCCTGCACAATCTCCGTTAAACCTCTTTTTACTTTCTCGTATAACCCCACACAATCTCCACTAACCCCTTACAGGATGTGCTGGCCCGCACCCCAGATAACAACCCAGAGAACAGTTGCTACTAGGGCTGAAGTATATAACAAGACAGACAGCCTATCTGCAGTACCCATTGACAGTTGTTGCAACTGGAACCTGGACCACGAATGAAGAGACTGGAAGAACCAAAAGACAGGATCATTCGAGGTTCGACTTATGGGTGAGGTCTGACTGGTGGTCGATGTTCTACAGAGGGTGCAGGAAATAGAAAGCCACCAAGGTCAAAGAATATGGGTAGTGAGACAAGCCAGGTCAGTAACGGATGGGCAATACAGTACCAACCAGCAGACAGAAAAACAGTTGAACAACGTAGACAAGGCTGGAAACTAATCGGGCAAAGCAGTAAAAGGCTGCAGGCAGAAGAGCAGTTAAATAAACAGAGCCAAAGTTGATAACAGGAGTCAGAGAACATGTTACCAACTGAAGAGCAGGAGGGAAGCCAAAGGAGAAGTTAGGTCAATACCCGAAGAATTTCTCAGGAACAAGACAGGAACTACGGGTCGTGAGCTGGAACAATTTGATTGTGCATCTACCCTAAAGTACTGAGGTTTAATAAAGGCTCAGAGCAAACACAAGACAAGGCAAGAAACATAACATAACAAGGGAAACAAAACAAATAAAACAGACAAGGAATTACAGGAAAAAGAAGAGAAAAGGGGCAAAACATAACACTATTCCCTCCCCCCCACCAAAAGGACTACCTCTGGAAGTCCAAAGAGGGAGCATGACCGTGCAAGGCCACAACTCAGGAACTCTCCCTGGGCTGTAGCCATTCTATTTGACCAAGTACTGTAACGTACTGTGGAAATGGCAGGAATCCATGATGGCTTCTATAATGTATTCCTCGCAGTAGTCCAGAGACCGGTGGAGGAGGTGAGGAGGGATGAGAGGCATGAGTCTAGATGTACGGTTTTAGAAGAGATATAAGAAAAACAGGATGTATCGTCAGGGCCTAAGGTAAGACCAGCCGGTTGGAGAACAGCGAAAGTCAGGAATGGATTTTAATGGACTCAGCAAACGAGGACCCAATTTTTCTGATGGATGACGCAACTTAATGTTCTTAGCTAAGAGCCAAACAATATCTCCCAGGGAAAATCTAGGGGCCAGAGATCGATGGCAATCAGCAGCCACTTTATGACACATTTTGAGAGGACAGGAGGGTGCGGCAAATAGCTTGCCAGTGGTCAGTCAAAGAACGGGCTTGAGTGTCGGCAGATGGTACCTCGGCACTGAGGGGCAGAGAGCCAGGGCTGAGGGGTTGTAATCCAGAGCTGCAAAAAAATGCAAAGCACTTGAGTAAGGACTGTAGTAATGAGTTGAAGAAAAACTCCGCCAGCGGTAGCAGCCAGGTCCAGTCTTCTTGCTGGTGAGAACAAGTTCTGGTTCAGCCTCTTGGTCTGCCCATTCATCTGTGGGTGGTACACAGATGAATGCAGGAGATGAATACCAATCTTAGAGAAGAAATGTTATATGTTGCAGAATTCTATGAAGGGCTAAATCTCCTGGATAGCATACTCTGCCATCTCTATGGAGGTAGGAAGTTTTGGCAATGGAACAAAGTGTCCCTGCTTAGAGAACCTGTCCACAATCACCCAAATGATGGTATTATCTGTGGAATGGGTCAAATCTACCACAAAACCCCTGGAGATTTGTGTCCATGGAAAAGCAGGAACTGGTAAAGGCTGTAGAAGACCCACAGGCCAACACTATGGTATCTTCATACAGGCACAGACCAGACCGGAAGAAACAAAGGTGGAGATATCGGTCTTGAGTTCAGGCCACCAAAAGTACCTGGAGATGAAATCCAGAGTGAGAAGACTGTGGTGTCCAGCCCTCACAGAACAATGACCCCAACAGAGGATGTCTGCATGATACGCCTCAGTTACAAGATACACATGGAGAGGCAAGGAGACTCTGGACGGACAGGCAGACTTTGAACTTTTGAGACAGTTAAGGAAGGCCATGGACAAAGAAGAAATTACCTGGACAGGTGGAACTATTGGCTCAGGAGTGGACTGAGAGTTACTAGTAGAATCATCCTGATAAAATATGGGGTCATCATTGACGTTCTTCATCCCAGAAATATAGGAAATAACAAATCAAAATGCGATAAGAATAACGCCCATCTAGCCTGGCAAATGTTCAGACGCTTGGCAGAGGATAAATACCAGTGATTCTAGTGGTCAGTCAGAATCCTGACAACATGAGGTGAGCCCTCAAGCAAATATCACCACTCTTCCAAAGCCATCTTCAGGGCCAAAATATCACTGTTCCAGGTGTCATAGTGTCACAGTTACCCAGAGAAGTTCAGGAGTCAGTACTGTTTAGTTAATGCAGTATATTAACAAATTACCTAAAGAGAATATATACAACATATACAATATGAATAAGCACAGGGTAATAGCCAGCAAGCCTGCTATCAGAAATAATAGGTTGCAATGCTAAACCACTGTACTGGAGACTAGGCCTTAGCCATTGGAAGTCTCAGCTGGAACCAGGAACAGGAACAGGAACCCAGGATCTTTATTCGATGAGGAAAGAGGTCTGACTCAGCCTGCAGTCAGAAGGAAATATCACTGACTCACACCTGGAGCCAGTAAGGGTGAATACTGACTCACGCCTGCAGTCAGTAGGAGCGAATACTGACTCACGCCTGCAGTCAGTAGAAGTAAGGTGAAAACTGACTCACTGTAACGGTTTGTACAACACTCAGGTACGGTAGGTTAGAATAAAACACAGTTTTATTAAAGGACACAATGAAAATACCCTAGCGGGCTATAGCGTATCACAGCGGAATAGAAAGGATAATATAGGTCATAGACATATGCCCAGACAGGCCCAGTATACAATGAGTTGGATGGTACAGATACTGTCACAGGTCAGGCATAACAAGGCAAACTCAGCACAGCATGAGTTAAAGTCCAATGATATAATCAGTCTCTGATGTGGTGTGTTTAGTAACGCCCAGTATGATGGATAACAGCTATCAGGAGACTGTGGTACAAGAATGGAGACAAGCACCTAGATCTGCAGAGCAGAGCTGAGACTTATACCCTCTGCCGTAGCAGTACCGGAGGCCACAATACTCTGCAAGAGCTGAACGGACTTGAGCCACGGGCACCCGACCGGTGCAGTAATGGAGGCAACAATAGCTCTGCAAAAGTTAACGGAAGGCTCAGCAGTAATGGAGGCAACAATAGCTCTGCAAGAGTTAACGGAAGGCTCAGCAGTAATGGAGGCCACACAATACTCTGCAAGAGCTGAACGGACTTGAGCCGCGGGCACACTGCCGGAGCAGTAATGGAGGCAACAGTACTCTGCACGAGCTTAGTTAAGTTGAGCCAATGGCACCCGACCGGTGCCGTCACGGAGGCAACAGTACTCTGCGAGAGCGGATAGAAATGAGCCAATGGCACCCTGCCGGTGCAGTAACGTTGGCAACAGTATTCTGCAAGAGCTGAACGGAACACAACCACGGGCACACTGCCGGAGCAGTAACGGAGGCAACAATAGCTCTGCAGGAGTTAACGGAAGGCTCAGCAGTAACGGAGACAACAATAGCTCTGTAAGAGTTAACGAAAGGCTCAGCAGTAACGGAGGCAACAATAGCTCTGTAAGAGTTAACGGAAGGCTCAGCAGTAACGGAGACAACAATAGCTCTGTAAGAGTTAACGGAAGGCTCAGCAGTAACGGAGGCAACAGTGGCTCTCTGTCTGGTAGGCCCAGACTAGGCGGAAGTCAGAATGTCGCCCAGGCGAAACGATGAGCAGGAACTGGAGAGCTGGGCCGGATCTCGGAGTAGGAACGTCACACAAGCCAGGTCAGGTCACGGAGCAGGAACGTCAGACAAGCCGGTTCAGATCACGGAGCAGGAACGTCAGCCAGGCCGGGTCGAATCACGAAGCAGGAACCAGAAGCGGAGTAGTCAGACGGGCCAAGTCGGTACACAGAAACACAGCAACACAAGTAAGCACTGGTACAGGAACACCAGGAAAGGGCACCCGACAGGTGCCAGAGGCCCAGTATAAAAAGGCCATACTGGGTGGGCCAAACTAAGCTCAGCCAATGGGAGCGCAACACACAGAGACTGATAGGATAAAGCACGGGCACCGTGATACTCATGCCTGCAGTCAGCTGTGCAAGTCTACCAGAGCCCCAGGCCCCCACTATATTTCGAAAAGACGAAAGAATAGTCAGACAGAGCCAAAAGTCAGCACCATAGGGGGTAATCAGACAAGCCGGGTCATACACAGTTCAGGTAGTCAGCCAGAGCCACAAGTCTGCACCAGATTGGATGTCCACTAATAGGGGTTAGGCAAAAGAATAGTCAGACAGAGCCACAGGTCAGCACTAGAATGGATGGAAGACTATCCAGGTCATACACAGAGCCCAAGGTAACAGAACTGCTATGAACAACAATGTAAGGGAAACTGAGACAGGCCTCAGACTGCCATTTAAACCCTTCTACAGGAAGTAGGAGGAACAACTCAGAGGGAGGAAGTAGGAAGTAGGTAGGATGAGACTACAGGAAGAAAACAGATAAAACAGAGGCCTGCAGCCTGCTTGAAGCCTCACTCCTTTAATCATGCTGAAGTCAAGGTAAGCTGTAACACATCGTTCCTCTCTGCAGAACAAAAAGGAACAAGGGTGAAGGACCCCAGAAATAGAGGATCACTGAAATAAAACAGCAGCAGTCTCTGTCTCAGGTGCATTGACCTCCAATGTAAAGGGAGTGTGAGGATTCGGGTATCTGAGGAGGGGATAGAGGAGAAAGTGGACTTCAAGGACTCAAATGCTTGTAAAGCCTCAAAATTCTGCCCCCTTATGTGTCATGGCAGTGATGGGAGATACCAAAGCAGAGAAGCCCTTGATAAACTTACGGTTATAATTGGCAAAGCTAATAATCCACTGCATTGCCTTTAAACAGAGAGGCCGAGGCCAATCAATAACAGCAGACAGACTCCCTGGGTCCTTGGGGAGTCCTTGAATGGAGATAATATACCCCAGAAAAGATAAGGAGGTCTTTTCAAACTCACATTTTATGATTTTGCAGTTTTGCAATAGAAGTAGTTTTGCATGAGGTAAGTTAAGACACGTCCAACATCATCTTGTTCCTCAAGAGTTGGGGTGAAGATCAAGATGTCATCCAGACAGACTATTACAAAGGATAACAAGAGGTCCCAGAAGACATTGTTGACTAAACACTGGAAGACTGTAGGGGCATTAGGAAGGCCAAAGAGTATGACCAGATATTCGTAATGCACGAACATGGAATTTAAAGCAGTCTTCCACTTGTCCCCCTCTTTAATCCTGACCAGGTTATAAGCACTTTAGAGGTCAAGTTTAGTGAAGAAGCAAGCCCCCCTGAGTCTATCCAACAACTCCAAAATCAGGGCAATGAGTAGCAGTTTCTCCGGGTAATGTTATTTAGACCCGTGTAGTCTATACAGCGACAGAGATCACTCATCCTCCTCCTTCACAAAAAAGTATCCGTGCACCAGCAGAAGAGGTGAATGGTCATATGAAACCTCTGGCTAGGTTATCGTGGATATATTCTTCCAAGGTCTTAGTCTCAGGAATAAACAATGGATAGACCAAGGAGGTGAAATCCTGACAAGAGGTCTATGGGACAGTCATATGGCCAGTGAGTCAGCAATGTCTCTGCGTTGGCCTTGCTGAAGACATCAGTATAGGCCAAGTAGGGTTCAGGAACTGAAGGGGACTTGCACCCCAGGAAGTCTATTGATGACAAAGAGACTTCAGGAGTATGGACCACACTACAGCAAGGTTGTTCTTCTGGAGCCACAGATAACATAGGATCAATGGATTAGCAGGACATGATATGAGATCAAAAGTCATAGACTCGTTATGAGAAGAGCCAACAAGCAAAGTAAGAGGAAGGGTGGAGTGGGCCATGAGACCAGTCCCTAGAGTCGAACTGTCTATTGAGATGATGCAAACAGGCACGTCTCTTTTCTTAGAAACAGTCTGATGCTGAACAGCAAAAGCATTCTCCATGAAGAGGCCTGCGACCCCAGAATCAATGAAGGCAGAGACAGGGATGAGTCTTTGATCACAGGTCAACAAAGTGGAGAGAAGTAGCTTGTTGTCTCCTTTAGAGGGATAAAAAGATATACTTAGCGTGGGTCGCTCTCTAGACCCTAAGTCCAGGCATTTCCTGGCTTGTTTGGACACAAGCGGGCAAAGTGTCCAGATTTGGCATAATACAAAGATAGGCCAAGAGACCGTCTCCTGGCCTTCTCCTCTTCGGAAAGGTGAAGCACTCGTTCAACCTACATAGGTTCCCCAGCTGTATCGGGAGTGGAGACAGAGGTCTGGAACTTGGGAGTGAGGTGCAGAGGAGGTTGGGTAACAGACCAGTGATTACAGTCTCTGAAACATTCAACCCTTCACTCCTGGATGCAATGTTCCCAGGTAGCAAAAAGTGCAATTAAATACCCCACTGTATCAGGGATAGGCTGTGTGATCAGCTCATCCTTCAGGTGCTCAGGTAAACCCCTCCAAAAAGTGGCTAGGAGTGTCCTAGAACCATGCTGTCAGTCTAGGATGGCAGATTCGGCCATAGTCCGGTGTCCAGGTGTGTGAAAAACAGAACAGAAGGTTGAGATGAAGGAATCAAAGTCAGCCAAAAGAGTGACTGGAGGTGCAGAAGTGGTGAGACCCAGGCCAGGGCTGAACCCCATAACAGGGTTATAATAAATGTTATACGATCCTGATGGGATGCATAGGACTCTGGCTGGCTACTTAAGTGTAGATAACACTGATTGAGAAAGCCACATAGCTCCACAGGACTGCCATCAAAATTGTCTGGTAGCGGCAATCTGGAAAGCAAGGGAGAAGCGGCATGGGGAATGGCAGCCTGTAACCCCGGTAGAGGTGGATGAAGAGGGTATGGTTGCCTGAACATGCTGCTGAATGCGTTGCAACATATTTGCCATGGAATCCAGCTCAGAGCCCAATTGCTTGATCTGAGCAGAGTTCTACTCAAGCCTAGCCCTTTGCTGAACTAGAAACCCTAGAGACCTCCGCTGGATCAGTAGTCATGTTGCAATCAAAATGTAATGATCTGACAGACTAAATCGACCAATGTAAGATGCCTGGTTAGACTCTGTGAGGTAGATTCCTCACAAAGAGGTACCAGAATGCTCTTTGATATATAGATAAAATAAGTAAGCTCGACAACAAACAACACAGGGGTATACTGCAAGATAGGCCCCAGTGGGAGAGATACTTGAGAACGATGACTGGAATTTGAGGCTAGCTGGCAGTGGCTGCTCTCTAGGGCTCCTTGCTGTGGCCTAGGCCAAGTTAGACATGCTGGTCAACAAAACCAGATTAGTGCTGTCTGGAGGAGCCAGCCCACACCCCGGATGACAACACAGAGAACAACTGCTACCCACTGGGATTGAAGTATATGATAGGACAGACAGCCTAACTGCAGTACCCATTGACCAGTTGCAACCAGAACAATGGAACCTAGAGCTTGGTTGAGGAGACTGGAAGAACCAGAAGACTGGATCAGTCGAGGTTTGACAGATAGTTGAGGTCGGACAGGTGGTTGAGGTTTGACTGGTGGTCAATGTTCGACAGGTGGTTTGTTCTACAGAGGACAAAGGGAATAGAAACCCACCAAGGTCAAAGAAGATGGGTTCTGAGACAAGCCAGGTCAGTAACAGGTGGGCAATGAAGAACCAAGCAGCAGACAGTAGAATGGTCAAATAAACTGAGCCAAAGTTGGTGACAGGAATCAGAGGACGCTGTACCAAATCGAAGATCAGGAGGAAAGTCAAAGGAGAAGCCAGGTCAATACATAAGGAATCTCGGAGAAACAAGACAAGAAAAACGGGTCACACATTGGAATGCTTTAATCACACATTCACCCTAAAGCTCTGATACTCTATAAAGGCTCCAAGCAAACACAAGACAAGGCGAGGAACCAGGATCCATATAACAAGGGAAACAAAACAAAAAACTAGTCAATGAATCACAGGAAAAAGCAGAGAAAAGGGCCAAAACATGACATCCATACCCCTAGGTGTCCCTCTTTATAGGAGATATTAGGGGTCTGTACCTCCCAAGTGTCCCTCTTTATAGGCGATATTAGGGGTCCATACCTCCCAAGTGTCCGTCTTTATAGGAGATATTAGGGGTCCGTACCTCCCAGGTGTCCGTCTTTATAGGAGATATTAGGGGTCTGTGCCTCCCAAGTGTCCCTCTTTATAGGAGATATCAGGGGTCTGTACCTCCCAAGTGTCCCTATTTATAGGAGATATTAGGGGTCTGTACCTCCCAAGTGTCCCTCTTTATAGGAGATATTAGGGGTCTGTACCTCCCAAGTGTCCCTCTTTATAGGAGATATCAGGGGTCTGTACCTCCCAAGTGTTCCTCTTTATAGGAGATATCAGGGGTCTGTACCTCCCAAGTGTCCCTCTTTATAGGAGATATTAGGGGTCTGTACCTCCCAAGTGTCCCTCTTTATAGGCGATATTAGGGGTCCATACCTCCCAAGTGTCCGTCTTTATAGGAGATATTAGGGGTCTGTGCCTCCCAAGTGTCCCTCTTTATAGGAGATATCAGGGGTCTGTACCTCCCAAGTGTCCCTCTTTATAGGAGATATCAGGGGTCTGTACCTCCCAAGTGTCCCTCTTTAGGAGATATTAGGGGTCTGTACCTCCCAAGTGTCCCTCTTTATAGGAGATATTAGGGGTCTGTACCTCCCAAGTGTCCCTCTTTAGGAGATATTAGGGGTCTGTACCCCCCAAGTGTTCCTGTTTAGGAGATATTAGGGGTCTGTACCTCCCAAGTGTCCCTCTTTATAGGAGATATTAGGGGTCTGTACTTCCCAAGTGTCCCCTTTTTATAGGAGATATCAGGGGTCTGTACCTCCCAAATGTCCCTCTTTATAGGAGATATCAGGGGTCTGTACCTCCCAAGTGTCCCTCTTTATAGGAGATATTAGGGTCTGTACCTCCCAAGTGTCCCTCTTTATAGGAGATATCAGGGGTCTGTACCTCCCAAATGTCCCTCTTTATAGGAGATATCAGGGGTCTGTACCTCCCAAGTGTCCCTCTTTAGGAGATATTAGGGGTCCGTACCTCCCAAGTTCAATGTGTGTTTGTTTACTGAGGAGACATAAATTATGTTCTCTGTGTGAGGTACCATAAATTATGCAATCAGGCTTATTTTTTTATATATATAAATATTAGGGCTCCATACCTCCCAAGTATCCCTCGTTATAGGAGATATTAGGGATCTGTACCTCCCAAGTGTCCCTCTTTTTAGGAGATATTAGGGGTCCGTACCTCCCAAGTGTCCCTCTTTATAGGAGATATTAGAGGTCTGTACCTCCCAAGTGTCCCTCTTTATAGGAGATATCAGGGGTCCGTACCTCCCAAGTGTCCCCTCTTTAGGAGATATTAGGGGTCCATACCTCCCAAGTGCCCCTCTTTAGGAGATATTAGAGGTCCATACCTCCCAAGTGTCCCTCTTTATAGGAGATATTAGGGGTCTGTACCTCCCAAGTGTCCCTCTTTAGGAGATATTAGGGGTCCATACCTCCCAAGTGCCCCTCTTTAGGAGATATTAGAGGTCCATACCTCCCAAGTGCCCCTCTTTATAGGAGATATTAGGGGTCTGTACCTCCCAAGTGTCCTTCTTTAGGAGATATTAGGGGTCCATACCTCCCAAGTGCCCCTCTTTAGGAGATATTAGAGGTCCATACCTCCCAAGTGTCCCTCTTTGAGATGAAAAACCTTATGTCCCTCTTTCCTAATCTGGTGTACCTCTTTTTAGGAGATCAGATTGTGTGTTGTGTATATAACTATATCACATTGCACCACGACAATAAAACTACTGTTTATAACTGTCTAGAGGCCATTTTCTTGTAGCCCAGCAGAGGCATCACTTCATGTCACAGTAGACAAGGGGCAGTTCTCCTTTGTTTATAACTCTGCGCTCTCGAGTCTTCATTCAAAGACTTTTGTATTGTCCCAAAAGGGGGTTTCCAGGGACATTAGACACGCATTTAAATTCCGGGACTGTCCTGGGCAATCCAGGACTGTCCTGGGCAATCCAGGACATGTGTTTACCCTAGATTACAGCAATATAGAAACTGGTACATAAACTGGACACTACAGAGATATATATAAAATGATAGCTAAACTTACCACATCACTATAGTGCCTTTTAATGAATTTATATATTTTTTTATAGCTCAGAACAGCTTTCCTCTTTTTCTTTTATTTCATTTGTTTTTCAATTTGGATTTCATTGGTGTCTCCTGCCTACTGCCTGTCCTGGAGATCCAGGGAGGCGTGATTTTGACGTGACTGGGAAGGGGCTTAAGGCAAGGAGTTCCTCAACATCCAGCTGAGCAATGATGAAAACATGGCTGACACACACACAAAATGCCCTCACCCGCACCTCGTTCACATAGCCTGAACTGCAACTCACCAGTGTCCTGGCAGGTACCTCGTAGTGTTCAGTATTACGAACCTATATGACATCTACTCTATTTATGGGGTTCACTAATTAGCTGTTAACCACTCAAAGGGTTAAGAATTGTCTATACAGTTCTCGGAAGGGCTGTTTCTCCCTGTCTGCCCTACCTTGCTGCCGACCCACTGCTGCCGAGTGCTTCATGATGCAGCGGCATCCCAGACTACCTTTGAATCGTGCAGTGAATCGGCATACCGATCTAACCGCTTCCACTGCTTCACCATGTAGAACCGGTGTGTGCCATGCACTGAATCAGCATACCGCTCTAACCGCTTCCACTGCTTCACCACGTAGACCCGGTGTGTACCATGCACTGAATCAGCATACCGCTCTAACCGCTTCCACTGCTTCACCACATAGACCTGGTGTGTGCCATGCACCGAATCAGCATACCGCTCTAACCACTTCCACTGCTTCACCACATAGACCCGGTGTGTGCCATGCACCGAATCAGCATACCGCTCTAACCGCTTCCACTGCTTCACCACATAGACCCGGTGTGTGCCATGCACCGAATCAGCATACCGCTCTAACCGCTTCCACTGCTTCACCACATAGACCCGGTGTGTGCCATGCATCGAATCAGCATACCGCTCTAACAGCTTCCACTGCTTCACCACATAGACCCAGTGTGTGCCATGCACCGAATCAGCATACCGCTCTAACCGCTTCCACTGCTTCACCGCATAGATCCGGTGTGTGCCATGCACCGAATCAGCATACCGCTCTAACCGCTTCCACTGCTTCACCACATAGACCCGGTGTGTGCCATGCACCGAATCAGCATACCGCTCTAACCACTTCCACTGCTTCACCACATAGACCCGGTGTGTGCCATGCACCGAATCAGCATACCGCTCTAACCACTTCCACTGCTTCATCACATAGACCTGGTGTGTGCCATGCACCGAATCAGCATACCGCTCTAACCTCTTCCACTGCTTCACCACATAGACCTGGTGTGTGCCATGCACCGAATCAGCATACCGCTCTAACATCTTCCACTGCTTCACCACACAGACCCGGTGTGTGCCATGCACCGAATCAGCATACCGCTCTAACCACTTCCACTGCTTCATCACATAGACCTGGTGTGTGCCATGCACCGAATCAGCATACCGCTCTAACCTCTTCCACTGCATCACCACATAGACCTGGTGTGTGCCATGCACCGAATCAGCATACCGCTCTAACCTCTTCCACTGCTTCACCACATAGACCCGGTGTGTACCATGCACCGAATCAGCATACCGCTCTGACCTCTTCCACTGCTTCACCACATAGACCCGGTGTGTGCCATGCACCGAATCAGCATACCGCTCTAACCTCTTCCACTGCTTCACCACATAGACCCGGTGTGTACCATGCACCGAATCAGCATACCGCTCTGACCTCTTCCACTGCTTCACCACATAGACCCGGTGTGTGCCATGCACCGAATCAGCATACCCCTCTAACCTCTTCCACTGCTTCACTACATAGACCTGGTGTGTACCATGCACCGAATCAGCATACCGCTCTAACCTCTTTCACTGCTTCACCACATAGACCCGGTGTGTGCCATGCACCGAATCAGCATACCGCTCTAACCGCTTCCACTGCTTCACCACATAGACCCGGTGTGTGCCATGCACCGAATCAGCATACCGCTCTAACCTCTTCCACTGCTTCACCACATAGACCCGGTGTGTGCCATGCACCGAATCAGCATACCGCTCTAACCGCTTCCACTGCTTCACTACATAGACCTGGTGTGTACCATGCACCGAATCAGCATACCGCTCTAACCTCTTTCACTGCTTCACCACATAGACCCGGTGTGTGCCATGCACCGTATCAGCATACCGCTCTAACCGCTTCCACTGCTTCACCACATAGACCCGGTGTGTGCCATGCACTGAATCAGCATACCGCTCTAACCTCTTCCACTGCTTCACCACATAGACCCGGTGTGTGCCATGCACCGAGTCAGCATACCGCTCTAACCGCTTCGACTGCTTCACCACATAGACCTGGTGTGTGCCATGCACCGAATCAGCATACCGCTCTAACCGCTTCCACTGCTTCACCACATAGACCCGGTGTGTGCCATGCACCGAATCAGCATACCGCTCTAACCGCTTCCACTGCTTCACCACATAGACCCGGTGTGTGCCATGCACTGAATCAGCATACCGCTCTAACCTCTTTCACTGCTTCACCACATACACCCGGTGTGTGCCATGCACTGAATCAGCATACCGCTCTAACCTCTTTCACTGCTTCACCACATACACCCGGTGTGTACCATGCACTGAATCAGCATACCGCTCTAACCGCTTCCACTGCTTCACCACATAGACCCGGTGTGTACCATGCACTGAATCAGCATACCGCTCTAACCGCTTCCACTACTTCACCACATAGACGCGGTGTGTACCATGCACCGAATCAGCATACCGCTCTAACCGCTTCCACTGCTTCACCACATAGACCCGGTGTGTACCATGCACTGAATCAGCATACCGCTCTAACCTCTTCCACTGCTTCACCACGTACACCCGGTGTGTGCCATGCACTGAATCAGCATACCGCTCTAACCGCTTCCACTGCTTCACCACATAGACCCGGTGTGTACCATGCACCGAATCAGCATACCGCTCTAACCTCTTCCACTGCTTCACCACGTACACCCGGTGTGTGCCATGCACTGAATCAGCATACCGCTCTAACCTCTTCCACTGCTTCACTACATAGACCCGGTGTGTGCCATGCACCGAATCAGCATACCGCTCTAACCGCTTCCACTGCTTCACCACATAGACCCGGTGTGTGCCATGCACCGAATCAGCATACCGCTCTAACCTCTTCCACTGCTTCACCACATAGACCTGGTGTGTGCCATGCACTGTATCAGCATACCGCTCTAACCGCTTCCACTGCTTCACCACATAGACCCGGTGTGTGCCATGCACCGAATCAGCATACCGCTCTAACCGCTTCCCCTGCTTCACCACATAGACCTGGTGTGTGCCATGCACCGAATCAGCATACCGCTCTAACCTCTTCCACTGCTTCACCACATAGACCCGGTGTGTGCCATGCACCGAATCAGCATACCGCTCTAACCTCTTCCACTGCTTCACCACATAGACCCGGTGTGTGCCATGCACTGAATCAGCATACCGCTCTAACCTCTTCCACTGCTTCACCACATAGACCTGGTGTGTGCCATGCACCGAATCAGCATACCGCTCTAACCTCTTCCACTGCTTCACCACATAGACCCGGTGTGTACCATGCACCGAATCAGCATACCGCTCTAACCGCTTCCACTGCTTCACCACATAGACCCGGTGTGTACCATGCACCGAATCAGCATACCGCTCTAACCGCTTCCACTGCTTCACCACATAGACCCGGTGTGTACCATGCACCGAATCAGCATACCGCTCTAACCTCTTCCACTGCTTCACCACATAGACCCGGTGTGTGCCATGCACCGAATCAGCATACCGCTCTAACATCTTCCACTGCTTCACCACATAGACCCGGTGTGTACCATGCACCGAATCAGCACACCGCTCTAACCTCTTCCACTGCTTCACCACATAGACCCGGTGTGTGCCATGCACCGAATCAGCATACCGCTCTAACCGCTTCCACTGCTTCACCACATAGACCCGGTGTGTACCATGTACCGAATCAGCATACCGCTCTAACCGCTTCCACTGCTTCACCACATAGACCCGGTGTGTGCCATGCACCGAATCAGCATACCGCTCTAACCTCTTCCACTGCTTCATCACATAGACCCGGTGTGTGCCATGCACCGAATCAGCATACCGCTCTAACCTCTTCCACTGCTTCACTACATAGACCTGGTGTGTGCCATGCACTGAATCAGCATACCGCTCTAACCGCTTCCACTGCTTCACCACATAGACCTGGTGTGTGCCATGCACTGAATCAGCATACCGCTCTAACCTCTTCCACTGCTTCACCACATAGACCCGGTGTGTACCATGCACCGAATCAGCATACCGCTCTAACCTCTTCCACTACTTCACCACATAGACCCGGTGTGTGCCATGCACCGTATCAGCATACCGCTCTAACCGCTTCCACTGCTTCACTACATAGACCTGGTGTGTGCCATGCACTGAATCAGCATACCGCTCTAACCGCTTCCACTGCTTCACCACATAGACCTGGTGTGTGCCATGCACTGAATCAGCATACCGCTCTAACCTCTTCCACTGCTTCACTACATAGACCTGGTGTGTGCCATGCACTGAATCAGCATACCGCTCTAACCGCTTCCACTGCTTCACCACATAGACCTGGTGTGTGCCATGCACTGAATCAGCATACCGCTCTAACCTCTTCCACTGCTTCACCACATAGACCCGGTGTGTACCATGCACCGAATCAGCATACCGCTCTAACCTCTTCCACTACTTCACCACATAGACCCGGTGTGTGCCATGCACCGTATCAGCATACCGCTCTAACCACTTCCACTGCTTCACCACATAGACCCGGTGTGTGCCATGCACCGTATCAGCATACCGCTCTAACCTCTTCCACTGCTTCACCACATAGACCCGGTGTGTGCCATGCACCGTATCAGCATACCGCTCTAACCTCTTCCACTGCTTCACCACATAGACCCGGTGTGTACCATGCACCGAATCAGCATACCGCTCTAACCACTTCCACTGCTTCACCACATAGACCCGGTGTGTACCATGCACCGTATCAGCATACCGCTCTAACCTCTTCCACTGCTTCACCACATAGACCCGGTGTGTACCATGCACCGAATCAGCATACCGCTCTAACCTCTTCCACTGCTTCACCACATAGACCCGGTGTGTGCCATGCACCGTATCAGCATACCGCTCTAACCGCTTCCACTGCTTCACCACATAGACCCGGTGTGTGCCATGCACCGAATCAGCATACCGCTCTAACCGCTTCCACTGCTTCACCACATAGACCTGGTGTGTGCCATGCACTGAATCAGCATACCGCTCTAACCTCTTCCACTGCTTCACCACATAGACCCGGTGTGTACCATGCACCGAATCAGCATACCGCTCTAACCGCTTCCACTGCTTCACCACATAGACCCGGTGTGTGCCATGCACTGAATCAGCATACCGCTCTAACCTCTTCCACTGCTTCACCACATAGACCCGGTGTGTGCCATGCACTGAATCAGCATACCGCTCTAACCGCTTCCACTGCTTCACCACATAGACCTGGTGTGTGCCATGCACCGAATCAGCATACCGCTCTAACCACTTCCACTGCTTCACCACATAGACCCAGTGTGTACCATGCACTGAATCAGCATACCGCTCTAACCTCTTCCACTGCTTCACCACATAGACCCGGTGTGTGCCATGCACTGAATCAGCATACCGCTCTAACCGCTTCCACTGCTTCACCACATAGACCCAGTGTGTACCATGCACTGAATCAGCATACCGCTCTAACCTCTTCCACTGCTTCACCACATAGACCCGGTGTGTGCCATGCACTGAATCAGCATACCGCTCTAACCGCTTCCACTGCTTCACCACATAGACCCGGTGTGTGCCATGCACCGAATCAGCATACCGCTCTAACCACTTCCACTGCTTCACCACATAGACCCAGTGTGTACCATGCACTGAATCAGCATACCGCTCTAACCACTTCCACTGCTTCACCACATAGACCCAGTGTGTACCATGCACTGAATCAGCATACCGCTCTAACCACTTCCACTGCTTCACCACATAGACCTGGTGTGTACCATGCACCGAATCAGCATACCGCTCTAACCTCTTCCACTGCTTCACCACATAGACCCGGTGTGTGCCATGCACTGAATCAGCATACCGCTCTAACCTCTTGCACTGCTTCACCACATAGACCCGGTGTGTGCCATGCACTGAATCAGCATACCGCTCTAACCTCTTCCACTGCTTCACCACATAGACCCAGTGTGTACCATGCACTGAATCAGCATACCGCTCTAACCTCTTCCACTGCTTCACCACATAGACCCGGTGTGTGCCATGCACTGAATCAGCATACCGCTCTAACCTCTTCCACTGCTTCACCACATAGACCCGGTGTGTGCCATGCACTGAATCAGCATACCGCTCTGACCTCTTCCACTGCTTCATCACATAGACCCGGTGTGTGCCATGCACTGAATCAGCATACCGCTCTAACCTCTTCCACTGCTTCACCACATAGACCCGGTGTGTACCATGCACCGAATCAGCATACCGCTCTAACCACTTCCACTGCTTCACCACATAGACCCGGTGTGTGCCATGCACTGAATCAGCATACCCCTCTAACCTCTTCCACTGCTTCACTACATAGACCTGGTGTGTGCCATGCACCGAATCAGCATACCGCTCTAACCGCTTCCACTGCTTCACCACATAGACCCGGTGTGTGCCATGCACTGAATCAGCATACCGCTCTAACCGCTTCCACTGCTTCACCACATAGACCCGGTGTGTGCCATGCACCGAATCAGCATACCGCTCTAACCTCTTCCACTGCTTCACCACATAGACCCGGTGTGTGCCATGCACTGAATCAGCATACCGCTCTAACCGCTTCCACTGCTTCACCACATAGACCCGGTGTGTGCCATGCACCGAATCAGCATACCGCTCTAACCTCTTCCACTGCTTCACCACATAGACCCAGTGTGTGCCATGCACCGAATCAGCATACCGCTCTAACCTCTTCCACTGCTTCACCACATAGACCTGGTGTGTGCCATGCACCGAATCAGCATACCGCTCTAACCTCTTCCACTGCTTCACCACATAGACCCGGTGTGTGCCATGCACTGAATCAGCATACCGCTCTAACCTCTTCCACTGCTTCACCACATAGACCCTGTGTGTGCCATGCACCGATTCAGCATACCGCTCTAACCTCTTCCACTGCTTCACCACATAGACCCGGTGTGTGCCATGCACCGAATCAGCATACCGCTCTAACCTCTTCCACTGCTTCACCACATAGACCCGGTGTGTGCCATGCACCGAATCAGCATACCGCTCTAACCACTTCCACTGCTTCACCACATAGACCCGGTGTGTGCCATGCACCGAATCAGCATACCGCTCTAACCACTTCCACTGCTTCACCACATAGACCCGGTGTGTGCCATGCACCGAATCAGCATACCGCTCTAACCTCTTCCACTGCTTCACCACGTAGACCCGGTGTGTACCATGCACTGAATCAGCATACCGCTCTAACCTCTTCCACTGCTTCACCACATAGACCCTGTGTGTGCCATGCACCGATTCAGCATACCGCTCTAACCACTTCCACTGCTTCACCACATAGACCCGGTGTGTGCCATGCACTGAATCAGCATACCGCTCTAACCGCTTCCACTGCTTCACCACATAGACCCGGTGTGTGCCATGCACCGAATCAGCATACCGCTCTAACCTCTTCCACTGCTTCACCACATAGACCCGGTGTGTGCCATGCACTGAATCAGCATACCGCTCTAACCGCTTCCACTGCTTCACCACATAGACCCGGTGTGTGCCATGCACCGAATCAGCATACCGCTCTAACCTCTTCCACTGCTTCACCACATAGACCCAGTGTGTGCCATGCACCGAATCAGCATACCGCTCTAACCGCTTCCACTGCTTCACTACATAGACCCGGTGTGTGCCATGCACCGAATCAGCATACCGCTCTAACCACTTCCACTGCTTCACCACATAGACCCGGTGTGTGCCATGCACTGAATCAGCATACCGCTCTAACCACTTCCACTGCTTCACTACATAGACCCGGTGTGTGCCATGCACTGAATCAGCATACCGCTCTAACCTCTTCCACTACTTCACCACATAGACCCGGTGTGTGCCATACACTGAATCAGCATACCGCTCTAACCTCTTCCACTGCTTCACTACATAGACCCGGTGTGTGCCATGCACCGAATCAGCATACCGCTCTAACCGCTTCCACTGCTTCACCACATAGACCTGGTGTGTGCCATGCACTGAATCAGCATACCGCTCTAACCTCTTCCACTGCTTCACCACATAGACCCGGTGTGTGCCATGCACTGAATCAGCATACCGCTCTAACCTCTTCCACTGCTTCACTACATAGACCCGGTGTGTGCCATGCACCGAATCAGCATACCGCTCTAACCTCTTCCACTGCTTCACCACATAGACCTGGTGTGTGCCATGCACCGAATCAGCATACCGCTCTAACCGCTTCCACTGCTTCACCACATAGACCTGGTGTGTGCCATGCACCGAATCAGCATACCGCTCTAACCTCTTCCACTGCTTCACCACATAGACCCGGTGTGTACCATGCACCGAATCAGCATACCGCTCTAACCTCTTCCACTACTTCACCACATAGACCCGGTGTGTGCCATGCACCGAATCAGCATACCGCTCTAACCTCTTCCACTGCTTCGCCACATAGACCCGGTGTGTGCCATGCACCGAATCAGCATACCGCTCTAACCTCTTCCACTACTTCACCACATAGACCCGGTGTGTGCCATGCACCGAATCAGCATACCGCTCTAACCTCTTCCACTGCTTCACCACATAGACCCGGTGTGTGCCATGCACTGAATCAGCATACCGCTCTAACCTCTTCCACTGCTTCACCACATAGACCTGGTGTGTGCCATGCACCGAATCAGCATACCGCTCTAACCACTTCCACTGCTTCACCACATAGACCCGGTGTGTGCCATGCACTGAATCAGCATACCGCTCTAACCGCTTCCACTGCTTCACCACATAGACCCGGTGTGTGCCA
This sequence comes from Rhinophrynus dorsalis, assembly GCA_037306005.1. Classification (NCBI taxonomy): domain Eukaryota; kingdom Metazoa; phylum Chordata; class Amphibia; order Anura; family Rhinophrynidae; genus Rhinophrynus; species Rhinophrynus dorsalis. The sequence goes on along the minus strand of CM074725.1, from coordinate 3,685,087 downwards.
TGCACCGAATCAGCATACCGCTCTAACCTCTTCCACTGCTTCACCACATAGACCCGGTGTGTGCCATGCACCGAGTCAGCATACCGCTCTAACCGCTTCCCCTGCTTCACCACATAGACCCGGTGTGTACCATGCACCGAATCAGCATACCGCTCTAACCGCTTCCACTGCTTCACCACATAGACCTGGTGTGTGCTATGCACTGAATCAGCATACCGCTCTAACCTCTTCCACTGCTTCACTACATAGACCCAGTGTGTGCCATGCACCGAATCAGCATACCGCTCTAATCTCTTCCACTGCTTCACCACATAGACCCGGTGTGTGCCATGCACCGAATCAGCATACCGCTCTAACCTCTTCCACTGCTTCACTACATAGACCCAGTGTGTGCCATGCACCGAATCAGCATACCGCTCTAACCTCTTCCACTGCTTCACCACATAGACCCGGTGTGTGCCATGCACCGAATCAGCATACCGCTCTAACCTCTTCCACTGCTTCACCACATAGACCCGGTGTGTGCCATGCACCGAATCAGCATACCGCTCTAACCGCTTCCACTGCTTCACCACATAGACCTGGTGTGTGCCATGCACCGAATCAGCATACCGCTCTAACCGCTTCCACTGCTTCACCACATAGACCTGGTGTGTGCCATGCACTGAATCAGCATACCGCTCTAACCTCTTCCACTGCTTCACTACATAGACCCGGTGTGTGCCATGCACCGAATCAGCATACCGCTCTAACCGCTTCCACTGCTTCACCACATAGACCCGGTGTGTGCCATGCACCGGAGTCCCGGTAAGAAAGGAACAAATGGCGTGATGACTGAGCGGTATGATACAAACTTCACCAAGTACCTATACAACGTATGTTGGTTTGGCGTATCAGGATACTCAACGGTACTAAATCCATCTGTGGACAACTGACGTGATCTTACTGTGTCCTTTCTTCCGCTCACCTCCTTTCCTTAGCGGTCACAGTGCTGGTACAGGGCTCAGTCCCCGGCCACCCTGGTTCTTCTCCACACTCCACTGGGTTGAATGCACCAGTACAGAGGGATCATAACACGGACCTGCTGCTTTAACATTAACCCTTTAAGTGCCACAGGCTTACCACTATGGCACTGAAAGGGTTAACTACATGGCATCTCTGCTCCCGCTAGCACCCCACAGGGCAACATTGCCACTGCTGTGTTCAGCCAATCACTGGAGCTCACCATACTACTGCTCTGAGCGGGTAGGGTGCGCTGCCATGCTTAGCTGTGCCTTAGGGAGGTAATCAGCAGTCACAAAGTTCCCCTGTGGGGTGCTAGCGGGAGCAGAGAGGCCATGTAGTTAACCCTTTTAGTGCCATAGTGGCACGCAACGCAGTCACTAAATAGGCTTACATTAAAAAACTGAAATGACAAAAAAAATCACTTACACTTAATAGTGTATATGTTTATAATATTTTCAAGAATTGAAAATATTGGTTATATTTTAAAGGGATAGTAATACTTTATTTTGATCATACTATATAATAATTCGCTAAGTTGTGTGTAACGCCCGACATGCACAGTAGACACTGCTGCGCGTGCGGAAGTCATGCGCAGTACAGACTGCCCGCACCGCGGCTGATACAGAGCTGGGCACTCCAAAGGAGTGTCCAGCTCTGTATCAGCAGTGGCGCGGGCAGTCTCTACCGCGCGTGACTGCCCCGCGACCGGCTGCCAGAGGCACTGTGGCCCGTGTAACGGGCTGTTCAACTAGTCTTTAATATTGTACATAGTAAAACATAAAGTAAATGATCTAAGTCCCTTACAATAAAACGTTTATAGTTTTATTGTAATACCACTGTAAAGTCCCCCCCCGTCCCTTTTATCCACATCAGTGCTCTAGCTGACGGACGTAGATCCTGGACCAGGGACGGACGGTTCGTGTGCAGAGCTGAAATAGCCTGGAACGCAATGAGATTCCTGGTGAGAACGGCCTGCACAGTGGCCTGGTGTGAGGCAGGAGACCGTTCTCATCAGGAATCCGTATACAATGCAGACAAGTCGTCCAGTCCTGGGACCAGGATCTAAGTCTAGAGCGCTGACGTGGGTAAAAGGGGCAGGAGGGGGGAACTGTAGAAGCAAATAACACGAAAACTATAAAAGTTACCGCAACAGGACTTATAGCATTTGTTTTTTAATATGCAAAATATTAAAGGTGGCTACAATAAAGTATTACTGTCCCTTTAACAACACGTACATTTTCACATCTCTATTTCACCCGAATGCCCAGATCTACAGGGAGATTGCAACAGTCCTATTCTATTCTACATTCCAGAGTCCTGCCAACAGGAAACTGTACACAAGACACTTAAAACTAAAGTTCTAAAGCAGAGGTGTAACCAGACGCCTCCCGGCCCTGGTACAAGAAGCGCCATAGGCCCCCCCGGACCACATTCGCCCCCCTCGACTACATTGGCCCTCTCCAAAATGCCCCCATCTCCTACCTCCCTGGAGTGGCAGGAGCCCGGATAGGTGTGTTAATCTCCCGCGCGGTCCTCTTCAGTAATGCAGAGCGCTGGGAGATGATGTCATCTCCCAGCGCTCTGCATTACTACAGTGCCAGACAGAGATCGCGGGTGCCAGGCAGAGGGGTCGCAGAGGGCGGCTGGGCCCCCTGGAGCGACAGGCCCCTGCAGTTATGTCACTGTTCTATAGTGACATATACATTACCCACACCTGTATACTGCAGACATAAAATAAGTAAGCAATGCTACCATAAGGGAAACTTTATAATCTGTCAAACCTTTCATGATAACCAAATAGAATATGACGGTGAAAGTGCGTCTTGCGTGTCTCTGTGTCTCTCTCTCACACAGTTCTGCATATGTTCCATCAAATGCCCATCTGTATGTCTGTCTCTATGTATGTATGCATGTGACATTATGTGACACAGTGTGTGTCTATAGAACTGCATGCGTGTCATTCCAATTCACCTATGACCCTTTCTCCTCATTGGTCTACACTCCTTTATCCACCTTCTCTGCCATCTTACCTGTGCTTGATCTTCGTGTCTCAGAGTCGCAACTTCTGATTCAGCTTTTCCAGATTCCCCGTGTTCCGAATCTGGCCTGTCTTCACCTTGCTTCTCGTCTGCTGATTATATCTCCTTCCTTACGACTTCGAGTCGTTTAGCCTCTAACCTTGCTTCCGTCTCATCCCTTGGATCTTCTGCCTCCTGTTTGGTTCCAACAACGGCATATTTCGACCTCCATTGCCTACAGCAGGATCCGGCTCACAACGAGAGTCCCTCCAGCTTTCTCCATTCTATGAGTCCTGTGCCTGCAGAATTCTTGTTTGTCATCTATTCACACCTCAGGCCTTCTGATTGGTCTAGGGCATTGTTGTTGGCTCTCTGACAACCACCTTGGAACCTCCGACTAGTTGAGGGTGTGAATAGGTCTTAGCTTGACTTCCTTCCTACTGCTTGTCCGACTTGTCGAGGGTGTAGTAGGTCTTAGCCTTAGTCGAATACAACATTGTATGACTTCACCTCCGAGCCCCGGGAGTCAACACTGTATCTACGACTTCACCACCAGAACCCGGAGTCGACTCTGTATCTGCGACTTCACCTCAGAAACCAGGGAGTCGACAATATTCCTAACACTTCACCTCAGAGACCCGGGAGTCGACATTATTCCTACAGCTACACCTCAGAGACCCGGGAGTCGACAACATTATTCCTACTACTTCTCCTCAGAGAGCCGGGAGTCGACATTATTCCTACGACTTCACCTCAGAGACCCTGGAGTCGACATTATTCCTATGACATTACTTCAGCTTTCTCCATTCTGTGAGTCCTGTGCCTGCGGAATTCTTGTTTGTCATCTATTCACACCTCAGGCCTTCCGACTGGTCTCGGGCGTTGGAACCTCTGACTAGTTGGGGGTGTGAATAGGTCTTAGCTTGACTCCATTCCTACTGCCTGTCCAACTTGGTGAGGATGTAGTAGGTTGTAGCCTTTGAGACCTCTGCCTCCAGACTATCCGACAAGTCAAGGGTTGTGGCGTCAAATACAACATCGTATGACTTCACCTCCGAGCCCCGGGAGTCAACACTGTATCTACGACTTCACCACCGGAACCCGGAGTCAACTCTCTATCTGCAACTGCACCTCAGAAACCAGGGAGTCGATTATATTCCTACGACTTCACCTCAGAGACCCAGGAGTCGACATTATTCCTACGACTTCTCCTCAGAGACCCGGGAGTCGACATTATTCCTACGACTACACCTCACAGACCCGGGAGTCAACATTATTCCTACGACTTCTCATCAGAGACCCAGTAGTCGACATTATTCCTACGACTACACCTCAGAGACCCGGGTGTCGACATTATTCCTACGACTACACCTCAGAGACCCGGGAGTCGACATTATTCCTACAACTTCACCTCAGAGACCCGGGAGTCGACATTATTCCTACAACTTCACTTCAGAGACCCGGGAGTCGACATTATTCCTATGACATTACTTCAGCTTTCTCCATTCTGTGAGTCCTGTGCCTGCGGAATTCTTGTTTGTCATCTATTCACACCTCAGGCCTTCTGATTGGTCTAGGGCATTGTTGTTGGCTCTCCGACAACCACCTTGGAACCTCCGACTAGTTGAGGGTGTGAATAGGTCTTAGCTTGACTTCCTTCCTACTGCTTGTTCGACTTGTCGAGGGTGTAGTAGGTCTTAGCCTTAGTCGAATACAACATTGTATGACTTCACCTCCGAGCCCCGGGAGTCAACACTGTATCTACGACTTCACCACCGGAACCCGGAGTCGACTCTGTATCTGCGACTTCACCTCAGAAACCAGGGAGTCGACAATATTCCTAACACTTCACCTCAGAGACCGGGAGTCGACATTATTCCTACAGCTACACCTCAGAGACCCGGGAGTCGACAACATTATTCCTACGACTTCTCCTCAGAGAGCCGGGAGTCGACATTATTCCTACGACTACACCTCAGAGACCCGGGAGTCAACATTATTCCTACGACTTCTCATCAGAGGCCCAGGAGTCGACATTATTCCTACGACTACACCTCAGAGACCCGGGAGTCGACATTATTCCTACGACTACACCTCAGAGACCCGGGAGTCAACATTATTCCTACGACTTCACCTCAGAGACCCGGGAGTCGACATTATTCCTACGACTACACCTCAGAGACCCGGGAGTCAACATTATTCCTACGACTACACCTCAGAGACCCGGGAGTCAACATTATTCCTACGACTTCTCATCAGAGACCCAGGAGTCGACATTATTCCTACGACTACACCTCAGAGACCCGGGAGTCGACATTATTCCTACAACTTCACCTCAGAGACCCGGGAGTCGACATTATTCCTACAACTTCACCTCAGAGACCCGGGAGTCGACATTATTCCTATGACATTACTTCAGCTTTCTCCATTCTGTGAGTCCTGTGCCTGCGGAATTCTTGTTTGTCATCTATTCACACCTCAGGCCTTCTGATTGGTCTAGGGCATTGTTGTTGGCTCTCCGACAACCACCTTGGAACCTCCGACTAGTTGAGGGTGTGAATAGGTCTTAGCTTGACTTCCTTCCTACTGCTTGTTCGACTTGTCGAGGGTGTAGTAGGTCTTAGCCTTAGTCGAATACAACATTGTATGACTTCACCTCCGAGCCCCGGGAGTCAACACTGTATCTACGACTTCACCACCGGAACCCGGAGTCGACTCTGTATCTGCGACTTCACCTCAGAAACCAGGGAGTCGACAATATTCCTAACACTTCACCTCAGAGACCGGGAGTCGACATTATTCCTACAGCTACACCTCAGAGACCCGGGAGTCGACAACATTATTCCTACGACTTCTCCTCAGAGAGCCGGGAGTCGACATTATTCCTACGACTACACCTCAGAGACCCGGGAGTCAACATTATTCCTACGACTTCTCATCAGAGGCCCAGGAGTCGACATTATTCCTACGACTACACCTCAGAGACCCGGGAGTCGACATTATTCCTACGACTACACCTCAGAGACCCGGGAGTCAACATTATTCCTACGACTTCACCTCAGAGACCCGGGAGTCGACATTATTCCTACGACTACACCTCAGAGACCCGGGAGTCAACATTATTCCTACGACTACACCTCAGAGACCCAGGAGTCAACATTATTCCTACGACTTCTCATCAGAGACCCAGGAGTCGACATTATTCCTACAACTTCTCCTCAGAGATCCGGGAGTCGACATTATTCCTATGACTTCTCCTCAGAGACCCGGGAGTCGACATTATTCCTACGACTTCTCCTCAGAGACCCGGGAGTCGACATTATTCCTACGACTACACCTCAGAGACCCGGGAGTCGACATTATTCCTACGACTTCTCATCAGAGACCCAGGAGTCGACATTATTCCTACAACTTCTCCTCAGAGATCCGGGAGTCGACATTATTCCTATGACTTCTCCTCAGAGACCCGGGAGTCGACATTATTCCTACAACTTCTCCTCAGAGACCCGGGAGTCGACATTATTCCTACGACTACACCTCAGAGACCCGGGAGTCGACATTATTCCTACGACTTCTCCTCAGTGACCCGGGAGTTGACATTATTCCTACGACTACACCTCAGAGACCCGGAAGTCGACATTATTCCTACGACTTCTCCTCAGTGACCCGGGAGTTGACATTATTCCTACAACTTATCCTCAGAGACCCGGGAGTCGACATTATTCCTACAAATTCTCCTCAGAGACCCGGGAGTCAACATTATTCCTACGACTTCTCCTCAGAGACCCGGGAGTCGACATTATTCCTACAACTTCTCCTCAGAGACCCGGGAGTCGACATTATTCCTACGACTACACCTCAGAGACCCGGGAGTCGACATTATTCCTACGACTTCTCATCAGAGGCCCAGGAGTCGACATTATTCCTACGACTTCTCATCAGAGGCCCAGGAGTCGACATTATTCCTACGACTACACCTCAGAGACCCGGGAGTCGACATTATTCCTACGACTACACCTCAGAGACCCGGGAGTCAACATTATTCCTACGACTTCACCTCAGAGACCCGGAGTCGACATTATTCCTACGACTACACCTCAGAGACCCGGGAGTCAACATTATTCCTACGACTTCTCATCAGAGGCCCAGGAGTCGACATTATTCCTACGACTACACCTCAGAGACCCGGGAGTCGACATTATTCCTACGACTACACCTCAGAGACCCGGGAGTCAACATTATTCCTACGACTTCACCTCAGAGACCCGGGAGTCGACATTATTCCTACGACTACACCTCAGAGACCCGGGAGTCAACATTATTCCTACGACTACACCTCAGAGACCCGGGAGTCAACATTATTCCTACGACTTCTCATCAGAGACCCAGGAGTCGACATTATTCCTACGACTACACCTCAGAGACCCGGGAGTCGACATTATTCCTACGACTACACCTCAGAGACCCGGGAGTCGACATTATTCCTACGACTACACCTCAGAGACCCGGGAGTCGACATTATTCCTACAACTTCACCTCAGAGACCCGGGAGTCGACATTATTCCTACAACTTCACCTCAGAGACCCGGGAGTCGACATTATTCCTATGACATTACTTCAGCTTTCTCCATTCTGTGAGTCCTGTGCCTGCGGAATTCTTGTTTGTCATCTATTCACACCTCAGGCCTTCTGATTGGTCTAGGGCATTGTTGTTGGCTCTCCGACAACCACCTTGGAACCTCCGACTAGTTGAGGGTGTGAATAGGTCTTAGCTTGACTTCCTTCCTACTGCTTGTTCGACTTGTCGAGGGTGTAGTAGGTCTTAGCCTTAGTCGAATACAACATTGTATGACTTCACCTCCGAGCCCCGGGAGTCAACACTGTATCTACGACTTCACCAACGGAACCCGGAGTCGACTCTGTATCTGCGACTTCACCTCAGAAACCAGGGAGTCAACAATATTCCTAACACTTCACCTCAGAGACCCGGGAGTCGACAACATTATTCCTACGACTTCTCCTCAGAGAGCCGGGAGTCGACATTATTCCTACGACTACACCTCAGAGACCCGGGAGTCAACATTATTCCTACGACTTCTCATCAGAGGCCCAGGAGTCGACATTATTCCTACGACTACACCTCAGAGACCCGGGAGTCGACATTATTCCTACGACTACACCTCAGAGACCCGGGAGTCAACATTATTCCTACGACTTCACCTCAGAGACCCGGGAGTCGACATTATTCCTACGACTACACCTCAGAGACCCGGGAGTCAACATTATTCCTACGACTACACCTCAGAGACCCAGGAGTCAACATTATTCCTACGACTTCTCATCAGAGACCCAGGAGTCGACATTATTCCTACAACTTCTCCTCAGAGATCCGGGAGTCGACATTATTCCTACGACTTCTCCTCAGAGACCCGGGAGTCGACATTATTCCTACGACTACACCTCAGAGACCCGGGAGTCGACATTATTCCTACGACTTCTCATCAGAGACCCAGGAGTCGACATTATTCCTACAACTTCTCCTCAGAGATCCGGGAGTCGACATTATTCCTATGACTTCTCCTCAGAGACCCGGGAGTCGACATTATTCCTACAACTTCTCCTCAGAGACCCGGGAGTCGACATTATTCCTACGACTACACCTCAGAGACCCGGGAGTCGACATTATTCCTACGACTTCTCCTCAGTGACCCGGGAGTTGACATTATTCCTACGACTACACCTCAGAGACCCGGAAGTCGACATTATTCCTACGACTTCTCCTCAGTGACCCGGGAGTTGACATTATTCCTACAACTTCTCCTCAGAGACCCGGGAGTCGACATTATTCCTACAAATTCTCCTCAGAGACCCGGGAGTCGACATTATTCCTACGACTTCTCCTCAGAGACCCGGGAGTCGACATTATTCCTACAACTTCTCCTCAGAGACCCGGGAGTCGACATTATTCCTACGACTACACCTCAGAGACCCGGGAGTCGACATTATTCCTACGACTTCTCCTCAGAGACCCGGGAGTCGACATTATTCCTACAACTTCTCCTCAGAGACCCAGGAGTCGACAACATTATTCCTACGACTTCTCCTCAGAGACCCGGGAGTCGACATTATTCCTACGACTTCTCCTCAGAGCCTCAGGACTCATATACTTATTTCCTTGACTTCACCTTGAACTTTTATCTCTGAGACGCTGTTATTATCCTGAACTCTACCTGGACTGTCTCAACCCTCCAGCACTAGGATCCAGAGAATCCCTATCTACTCCAGCTCCAAATCTGACAGTGTGTCTGTACATATCTATCACAGTGTTTGCATATGTATGTTTCACACAATGTGTCTGTATAAGTATCATGACAGGCAATGCAGTCCCGAATTGCCAGTTAGTATATAAAGTGGACATTAATGTAAACTGGTAAATACACTGGACAAATTAGTATATAAACTAGACATTACAATAATATATAAACTGGACATTACAGCAATATATAAATTGGTTAATAAAGTTGACAAATTAGTATATAAATTGGACATTACAGCAATATATAAACTGGACATTACAACAATATATAAATTGGTTAATAAAGTGGACAAATTAGTATAAAAATTGGACATTACAGCAATACATAAACTGGTAAGTAAACTGGACATATTAGTATATAACTGGACATTACAGTAATATATAAACTAGACAAATTAGTATATAAACTGGACATTACAGCAATATATGAACTGACAAACTGGACACATTGTATATAAACTGGACATTACAATAATATATAAATTGGTTAATAAACTGGACAAATTACTATATAAACTGGACATTACAGTGATATATAAACTGACAAACTGGACAAATTAGTGCATAAACTGGACATTACAGCAATATATACATTGGTTAATAAACTGGACAAATTAGTATATAAACTGCACATTACAGAAATGTATAACCTGGACAAATTAGTATATAAACTGGACATTACAACAATATATAAATTGGTTAATAAAGTGGACAAATTAGTATATAAACTGGACATTACAGCAATACATAAATTGGTAAACAAACAGGACAAATTAGTATATAACTGGACATTACAGTGATATATAAAGTGGACAAAGTGATATATAAACTGGACATTACAGCAATATATAAATTGGTTAATAAACTGGACAAATTACTATATAAACTGGACATTACAGCAATATATAAACTGACAAGCAAACTGGACAAATTAGTACATAAACTGGATATTACAGCAATATATAAATTGGTTAATAAACTGGCCAAATTAGTATATAAACTGGACATTACAATAATATATAAATTGGTTAATAAACTGAACAAATTAGTATATAAACTACACATTATAGAAATGTATAACCTGGACAAATTGGTATATAAACTAGACATTACAGCAATATATAAACTGACAAACTGGAGAAATTAATTTATAAACTGGACATTACAATAATATATAAATTGGTTAATAAACTGGACAAATTTGTATATAAACTGCACATTACAGAAATATATAAACTGGACAAATGACTATATAAACTGGACATTACAGTAGTATATGAACTGGACATTACAGCAATGTATAAACAGGACAAATTAGTATATAAACTGGACATTACAGCAATATATAAACTGGGGAAATTAGTATATAAACTGGACATTACAGCAATATATAAACTGATAAATAAACTGGATAAATGAGTGTATAAACTGGACATTACAATATAAATTGGTTAATAAACTGAACAAATTAGTATATAAACTTCACATTATAGAAATGTATAACCTGGACAAATTGGTATATAAACTAGACATTACAGCAATATATAAACTGAGAAACTGGAGAAATTAATTTATAAACTGGACATTACAATAATATATAAATTGGTTAATAAACTGGACAAATTTGTATATTAACTGCACATTACAGAAATATATAAACGGGACAAATGACTATATATACTGGACATTACAGTAATATACAAACTGGACAAATTAGTATATAAACTGGACATTACAGCAATATATAAACTGATAAACTGGGTAAATTAGTATATGTGAATTGCAGTGGTATATAAAGTTTTGAGGCCAGACAGTAGCTGAAGTGGACATTATAACAGTATATGAACAGGACATATTAGTATATAAAATGGACTTTACATGTACAATGTTAGGTAACGCTGGCGCAATGAACCAGGATTGGTATCTGGTGGGAGGACCCAACCTGTTCTGCCCATGCTCATAATTTGACAATATGGGAATGGCCAGGACAGTGAGGAATCTCTCACAATTGGGGACCCCTAAGAGACTGCCTACTTTGCCAGACAGGGAAAACAGAGGTCTCACCTTGGTGCGGAAGCGCAGATGAGAATATGCAACAAATTCTGGAACCTTCTGGGGGTGGTTTTGCTTTTTGAGCCAAGCGTTGAGCATACAGACCCCCACCGCCGGGAGGGCCACCACAAAGGACAGGATCTTCCAGGTGCGAGCTGGAGCATTGGGGCACAAGGACACGAGACCAAAAAAGAGAGACAATCAGATAGGAAGGAGAGAGGGGGATCACCTTGATAAAGGACTGAGGAGGGCATGCACAGGGTGTGAGGGGTGATGTCTGTACTACTGTACGTGAGGTATTTAGGTGTGAGGGGTAATGTCTGTACTACTGTACGTGCGGTATTTAGGTGTGAGGGGTAATGTCTGTACTACTGTACGTGAGGTATTTAGGTGTGAGGGGTAATGTCTGTACTACTGTACGTGTGGTATTTAGGTGTGAGGAGTAATGTCTGTACTACTGTACGTGCGGTATTTAGGTGTGAGAGGTAATGTCTGTACTACTGTACGTGAGGTATTTAGGTGTGAGGGGTAATGTCTGTACTTCTGTACGTGAGGTATTTAGGTGTGAGGGGTAATGTCTGTACTACTGTATGTGTGGTATTTAGGTGTGAGAGGTAATGTCTGTACTACTGTACGTGAGGTATTTAGGTGTGAGAGGTAATGTCTGTACTACTGTACGTGAGGTATTTAGGTGTGAGGGGTAATGTCTGTACTACTGTACGTGAGGTATTTAGGTGTGAGGAGTAATGTCTGTACTACTGTACGTGAGGTATTTAGGTGTGAGGGGTAATGTCTGTACTACTGTACGTGAGGTATTTAGGTGTGAGGAGTAATGTCTGTACTACTGTACGTGAGGTATTTAGGTGTGAGGGGTAACGTCTGTACTACTGTACGTGAGGTATTTAGGTGTGAGAGGTAATGTCTGTACTACTGTACGTGCGGTATTTAGGTGTGAGAGGTAATGTCTGTACTACTGTACGTGAGGTATTTAGGTGTGAGAGGTAATGTCTGTACTACTGTACGTGAGGTATTTAGGTGTGAGGGGTAATGTCTGTACTACTGTACGTGAGGTATTTAGGTGTGAGAGGTAATGTCTGTACTACTGTACGTGCGGTATTTAGGTGTGAGAGGTAATGTCTGTACTACTGTACGTGAGGTATTTAGGTGTGAGAGGTAATGTCTGTACTACTGTACGTGAGGTATTTAGGTGTGAGGGGTAATGTCTGTACTACTGTACGTGAGGTATTTAGGTGTGAGGAGTAATGTCTGTACTACTGTACGTGAGGTATTTAGGTGTGAGAGGTAATGTCTGTACTACTGTACGTGAGGTATTTAGGTGTGATGGGTAATGTCTGTACTACTGTACGTGAGATATTTAGGTGTGAGGGTTAATGTCTGTACTACTGTACGTGAGGTATTTAGGTGTGAGGGGTAATGTCTGTACTACTGTACGTGCGGTATTTAGGTGTGAGAGGTAATGTCTGTACTACTGTACGTGAGGTATTTAGGTGTGAGGGGTAATGTCTGTACTACTGTACGTGAGGTATTTAGGTGTGAGGAGTAATGTCTGTACTACTGTACGTGAGGTATTTAGGTGTGAGGAGTAATGTCTGTACTACTGTACGTGAGGTATTTAGGTGTGAGGAGTAATGTCTGTACTACTGTACGTGAGGTATTTAGGTGTGAGAGGTAATGTCTGTACTACTGTACGTGCGGTATTTAGGTGTGAGGGGTAATGTCTGTACTACTGTACGTGAGGTATTTAGGTGTGAGAGGTAATGTCTGTACTACTGTACGTGAGGTATTTAGGTGTGAGGGGTAATGTCTGTACTACTGTACGTGAGGTATTTAGGTGTGAGGGGTAATGTCTGTACTTCTGTACGTGAGGTATTTAGGTGTGAGAGGTAATGTCTGTACTACTGTACGTGTGGTATTTAGGTGTGAGGGGTAATGACTGTACTACTGTACGTGAGGTATTTAGGTGTGAGGGGTAATGTCTGTACTACTGTACGTGAGGTATTTAGGTGTGAGGGGTAATGTCTGTACTACTGTACGTGAGGTATTTAGGTGTGAGAGGTAATGTCTGTACTACTGTACGTGAGGTATTTAGGTGTGAGAGGTAATGTCTGTACTACTGTACGTGAGGTATTTAGGTGTGAGAGGTAATGTCTGTACTACTGTACGTGAGGTATTTAGGTGTGAGGGGTAATGTCTGTACTACTGTACGTGTGGTATTTAGGTGTGAGAGGTAATGTCTGTACTACTGTACGTGAGGTATTTAGGTGTGAGAGGTAATGTCTGTACTACTGTACGTGAGGTATTTAGGTGTGAGGGGTAATGTCTGTACTACTGTACGTGAGGTATTTAGGTGTGAGGAGTAATGTCTGTATTACTGTACGTGAGGTATTTAGGTGTGAGGGGTAATGTCTATACTACTGTACGTGAGGTATTTAGGTGTGAGGGGTAATGTCTGTACTACTGTACGTGAGGTATTTAGGTGTGAGGGGTAATGTCTGTACTACTGTACGTGAGGTATTTAGGTGTGAGGGGTAATGTCTGTACTACTGTACGTGAGGTATTTAGGTGTGAGGGGTAATGTCTGTACTACTGTACGTGAGGTATTTAGGTGTGAGGGGTAATGTCTGTACTACTGTACGTGAGGTATTTAGGTGTGAGGGGTAATGTCTGTACTACTGTACGTGAGGTATTTAGGTGTGAGGGGTAATTTCTGTACTACTGTACGTGAGGTATTTAGGTGTGAGAGGTAACGTCTGTACTACTGTACGTGGGGTATTTAGGTGTGAGGGGTAATGTCTGTACTACTGTACGTGAGGTATTTAGGTGTGAGGGGTAATATCTGTACTACTGTACGTGAGGTATTTAGGTGTGAGGGGTAATGTCTGTACTACTGTACGTGAGGTATTTAGGTGTGAGGGGTAATGTCTGTACTACTGTACGTGAGGTATTTAGGTGTGAGAGGTAATGTCTGTACTACTGTACGTGAGGTATTTAGGTGTGAGGGGTAATGTCTGTACTACTGTACGTGAGGTATTTAGGTGTGAGGGGTAATGTCTGTACTACTGTACGTGAGGTATTTAGGTGTGAGAGGTAATGTCTGTACTACTGTACGTGAGGTATTTAGGTGTGAGAGGTAACGTCTGTACTACTGTACGTGAGGTATTTAGGTGTGAGGGGTAATGTCTGTACTACTGTACGTGAGGTATTTAGGTGTGAGGGGTAATGTCTGTACTACTGTACATGAGGTATTTAGGTGTGAGAGGTAATGTCTGTACTACTGTACGTGAGGTATTTAGGTGTGAGGGGTAATGTCTGTACTACTGTACGTGAGGTATTTAGGTGTGAGGGGTAATGTCTGTACTACTGTACGTGAGGTATTTAGGTGTGATGGGTAATGTCTGTACTACTGTACGTGAGGTATTTAGGTGTGAGGGGTAATGTCTGTACTACTGTACGTGAGGTATTTAGGTGTGAGGAGTAATGTCTGTACTACTGTACGTGAGGTATTTAGGTGTGAGGGGTAATGTCTATACTACTGTACGTGAGGTATTTAGGTGTGAGGGGTAATGTCTGTACTACTGTACATGAGGTATTTAGGTGTGAGGGGTAATGTCTGTACTACTGTACGTGAGGTATTTAGGTGTGAGGAGTAATGTCTGTACTACTGTACGTGAGGTATTTAGGTGTGAGGGGTAATGTCTATACTACTGTACGTGAGGTATTTAGGTGTGAGGGGTAATGTCTGTACTACTGTACGTGAGGTATTTAGGTGTGAGGAGTAATGTCTGTACTACTGTACGTGAGGTATTTAGGTGTGAGGGGTAATGTCTATACTACTGTACGTGAGGTATTTAGGTGTGAGGGGTAATGTCTGTACTTCTGTACGTGAGGTATTTAGGTGTGAGAGGTAATGTCTGTACTACTGTACGTGAGGTATTTAGGTGTGAGGGGTAATGTCTGTACTACTGTACGTGAGGTATTTAGGTGTGAGAGGTAATGTCTGTACTACTGTACGTGAGGTATTTAGGTGTGAGGGGTAATGTCTGTACTACTGTACGTGAGGTATTTAGGTGTGAGAGGTAATGTCTGTACTACTGTACGTGAGGTATTTAGGTGTGAGGGGTAATGTCTGTACTACTGTACGTGAGGTATTTAGGTGTGAGGGGTAATGTCTGTACTACTGTACGTGGGGTATTTAGGTGTGAGGGGTAATGTCTGTACTACTGTACGTGAGGTATTTAGGTGTGAGGGGTAATGTCTGTACTACTGTATGTGAGGTATTTAGGTGTGAGGGGTAATGTCTGTACTACTGTACGTGAGGTATTTAGGTGTGAGAGGTAATGTCTGTACTACTGTACGTGAGGTATTTAGGTGTGAGGGGTAATGTCTGTACTACTGTACGTGAGGTATTTAGGTGTGAGGGGTAATGTCTGTACTACTGTACGTGAGGTATTTAGGTGTGAGGGGTAATGTCTGTACTACTGTACGTGAGGTATTTAGGTGTGAGAGGTAATGTCTGTACTACTGTACGTGAGGTATTTAGGTGTGAGGGGTAATGTCTGTACTACTGTACGTGGGGTATTTAGGTGTGAGGGGTAATGTCTGTACTACTGTACGTGAGGTATTTAGGTGTGAGGTAATGTCTGTACTACTGTACGTGAGCTATTTAGGTGTGAGGGGTAATGTCTATACTACTGTACGTGAGGTATTTAGGTGTGAGGGTATTGTCTGTACTACGGTACGTGAGGTATTTAGGTGTGAGGAGTAATGTCTGTACTACTGTACGTGAGGTATTTAGGTGTGAGGAGTAATGTCTGTACTACTGTACGTGAGGTATTTAGGTGTGAGGGGTAATGTCTGTACTACTGTACGTGAGGTATTTAGGTGTGAGAGGTAATGTCTGTACTACTGTACGTGAGTATTTAGGTGTGAGGGGTAATGACTGTACTACTGTACGTGAGGTATTTAGGTGTGAGAGGTAATGTCTGTACTACTGTACGTGAGGTATTTAGGTGTGAGGGGTATTGTCTGTACTACGGTACGTGAGGTATTTAGGTGTGAGGAGTAATGTCTGTACTACTGTACGTGAGGTATTTAGGTGTGAGGAGTAATGTCTGTACTACTGTACGTGAGGTATTTAGGTGTGAGGGGTAATGTCTGTACTACTGTACGTGAGGTATTTAGGTGTGAGAGGTAATGTCTGTACTACTGTACGTGAGGTATTTAGGTGTGAGGGGTAATGTCTGTACTACTGTACGTGAGGTATTTAGGTGTGAGGGGTAATGTCTGTACTACGGTACATGAGGTATTTAGGTGTGAGGGGTAATGTCTGTACTACTGTACGTGAGGTATTTAGGTGTGAGAGGTAATGTCTGTACTACTGTACGTGAGGTATTTAGGTGTGAGAGGTAATGTCGGTACTACTGTACGTGAGGTATTTAGGTGTGAGGAGTAATATCTGTACTACTGTACGTGAGGTATTTAGGTGTGAGGGGTAATGTCTGTACTACTGTACGTGAGGTATTTAGGTGTGAGGGGTAATGTCTGTACTACTGTACGTGAGGTATTTAGGTGTGAGGAGTAATGTCTGTACTACTGTACGTGAGGTATTTAGGTGTGAGGAGTAATGTCTGTACTACTGTACGTGAGGTATTTAGGTGTGAGGGGTAATGTCTGTACTACTGTACGTGAGGTATTTAGGTGTGAGGAGTAATGTCTGTACTACTGTACGTGAGGTATTTAGGTGTGAGGAGTAATGTCTGTACTACTGTACGTGTGGTATTTAGGTGTGAGAGGTAATGTCTGTACTACTGTACGTGAGGTATTTAGGTGTGAGGAGTAATGTCTGTACTACTGTACGTGCAGTATTTAGGTGTGAGGGGTAATGTCTGTACTACTGTACGTGAGGTATTTAGGTGTGAGGGGTAATGTCTGTACTACTGTACGTGAGGTATTTAGGTGTGAGGGGTAATGTCTGTACTACTGTACGTGAGGTATTTAGGTGTGAGGAGTAATGTCTGTACTACTGTACGTGAGGTATTTAGGTGTGAGGGGTAATGTCTGTACTACTGTACGTGAGGTATTTAGGTGTGAGAGGTAATGTCTGTACTACTGTACGTAAGGTATTTAGGTGTGAGGGGTAATGTCTGTACTACTGTACGTGCAGTATTTAGGTGTGAGGGGTAATGTCTGTACTACTGTACGTGTGGTATTTAGGTGTGAGGAGTAATGTCTGTACTACTGTACGTGTGGTATTTAGGTGTGAGGGGTAATGTCTGTACTACTGTACGTGAGGTATTTAGGTGTGAGAGGTAATGTCTGTACTACTGTACGTGAGGTATTTAGGTGTGAGGGGTAATGTCTGTACTACTGTACGTGAGGTATTTATGTGTGAGGGGTAATGTCTGTACCACTGTACATGAGGTATTTAGGTGTGAGGGGTAATGTCTGTACTACTGTACGTGAGGTATTTAGGTGTGAGGGGTAACGTCTGTACTACTGTACGTGAGGTATTTAGAGCTAATGGTTAAAAGTCCAAATATCTCAGGGTCAGCCCCTTTTGAAAGATTTCATGTATGATTTTAACCCTTTACAGACTGGGATGGTGCAGTACATTGCTTTGTAATCGATTGTACACCTCTCTGGTCCTTAAAGGGTAAAATATTCTTATATTATTTTCCTCTTTCATTTTGATAAATCTGCCAGTAACTGTCATGTGTCTTCCGTGTTCCTGACATCCTGTCATTAACTGTCATGTCTCCTCCGTGGACCTTGAATCCTACCAGTAACTGTCATGTCTCCTCCGTGGACCATGAATCCTGCCAGCAACTGTCATGTCCTCCTCCATGGACCTTCAATCCTGCCAGCAACTGTCATGTCCTCCTCCATGGACCCTGAATCCTGCCAGCAACTGTCATGTCCTCCTCCATGGACCTGATATACTGCCAGCAACTGTCATGTCCTCCTCCATGGACCTGATATACTGCCAGCAACTGTCATGTCTCCTCCATGGACCTGATATCCTGCCAGCAACTGTCATGTCTGCCTCCATGGACCTGACATCCTGCCAGTAACTGTCATGTCCTCCTCCATGGACCCTGAATCCTGCCAGCAACTGTCATGTCCTCCTCCATGGACCTGATATACTGCCTCAACTGTCATGTCCTCCTCCATGGACCTGATATACTGCCAGCAACTGTCATGTCTCCTCCATGGACCTGATATCCTGCCAGCAACTGTCATGTCTGCCTCCATGGACCTGACATCCTGCCAGTAACTGTCATGTCTCCTCCATGGACCTGATATCCTGCCAGCAACTGTCATGTCCTCCTCCATGGACCTTGAATCCTGCCAGCAACTGTCATGTCCTCCTCCATGGACCTGATATCCTGCCAGTAACTGTCATGTCTCCTCCATGGACCTGATATCCTGCCAGTAACTGTCATGTCTCCTCCATGGACCTGATATCCTACCAGTAACTGTCATGTCTCCCCCATGGACCTGACATCCTGCCAGTAACTGTCATGTCTCCTCCATGGACCTGATATCCTACCAGTAACTGTCATGTCCTCCTCCATGGACCTGATATCCTGCCAGTAACTGTCATGTCTCCTCCATGGACCTGATATCCTGCCAGTAACTGTCATGTCTCCTCCATGGACCTGACATCCTGCCAGTAGCTGTCATGTCCTCCTCCATAGACCTGATATCCTGCCAGTCAGGGGCGGATTGTAGGGGAATACCAGCCCGGGCTCCCCCCCCCCCCCCCCACACACACACACACACTCCGGTGCGCACTGAAAATTTGGACAAACTGCAAGACAACTAACGCTGCCCGTTTCTATCCCCCTCCGATCCACTATGTCTTGAGCGCAGAATCTCTCTCTCTCCCCCTCCGGTGCGCACTGAAAGAATTGCAAATAAATTGCAGTTCTTTCAGTGCGCACCGGAGGGGGAGAGAGAGAGTCTGCACTCAAGACAAAGTGGCTCGCGATATAGCGGCCCACCGGGGGATGCCCGATCCCCCGATAGGACAATCCGCCCATGCTGCCAGTAACTGTCATGTCCTCCTCCATGGACCTGATATCCTGCCAGCAACTGTCATGTCTCCTCCATGGACCTGATATCCTTCCAGTAACTGTCATGTCTCCTCCATTGACCTGATATCCTGCCAGTAACTGTCATGTCCTCCTCCATCGACCTGATATCCTGCCAGTAACTGTCATGTCCTCCTCCATTGACCTGATATCCTGCCAGTAACTGTCATGTTCTCCTCCATGGACCTGATATCCTGCCAGCAACTGTCATGTCCTCCTCCATCGACCTGATATCCTGCCAGTAACTGTCATGTCTGCCTCCATGGACCTGATATCCTGCCAGTAACTGTCATGTCTCCTCCATGGACCTGATATCCTGCCAGCAACTGTCATGTCCTCCTCCATGGACCTTGAATCCTGCCAGCAACTGTCATGTCCTCCTCCATGGACCTGATATCCTGCCAGTAACTGTCATGTCTCCTCCATGGACCTGACATCCTGCCAGTAGCTGTCATGTCCTCCTCCATAGACCTGATATCCTGCCAGTAACTGTCATGTCCTCCTCCATGGACCTGATATCCTGCCAGCAACTGTCATGTCTCCTCCATGGACCTGATATCCTGCCAGTAACTGTCATGTCTCCTCCATGGACCTGATATCCTGCCAGTAACTGTCATGTCTCCTCCATGGACCTGATATCCTGCCAGCAACTGTCATGTCCTCCTCCATCGACCTGATATCCTGCCAGTAACTGTCATGTCTGCCTCCATGGACCTGATATCCTGCCAGTAACTGTCATGTCTCCTCCATGGACCTGATATCCTGCCAGCAACTGTCATGTCCTCCTCCATGGACCTTGAATCCTGCCAGCAACTGTCATGTCCTCCTCCATGGACCTGATATCCTGCCAGTAACTGTCATGTCTCCTCCATGGACCTGATATCCTACCAGTAACTGTCATGTCTCCTCCATGGACCTGATATCCTGCCAGCAACTGTCATGTCTCCTCCATGGACCTGATATCCTGCCAGCAACTGTCATGTCTCCTCCATTGACCTGATATCCTGCCAGCAACTGTCATGTCCTCCTCCATCGACCTGACATCCTGCCAGTATCTGTCATGTCTGCCTCCATGGACCTGATATCCTGCCAGTAACTGTCATGTCTCCTCCATGGACCTGATATCCTGCCAGCAACTGTCATGTCCTCCTCCATGGACCTTGAATCCTGCCAGTAACTGTCATGTCTTCCTCCATGGACCTGATATCCTGCCAGTAACTGTCATGTCTCCTCCATGGACCTGATATCCTGCCAGTAACTGTCATGTCTTCCTCCATGGACCTGATATCCTGCCAGTAACTGTCATGTCCTCCTCCATGGACCTGATATCCTGCCAGTAACTGTCATGTCTCCTCCATGGACCTGATATCCTGCCAGTAACTGTCATGTCTTCCTCCATGGACCTGATATACTGCCAGTAACTGTCATGTCCGCCTCCATGGACCTGACATCCTGCCAGCAACTGTCATGTCTGCCTCCATGGACCTGACATCCTGCCAGTAACTGTCATGTCCGCCTCCATGGACCTGACATCCTGCCAGCAACTGTCATGTCTGCCTCCATGGACCTGATATCCTGCCAGCAACTGTCATGTCTCCTCCATGGACCTGATATCCTGCCAGCAACTATCATGTCTGCCTCCATGGACCTGACATCCTGCCAGTAACTGTCATGTCCTCCTCCATGGACCTGATATCCTGCCAGTAACTGTCATGTCTTCCTCCATGGACCTGATATCCTGCCAGTAACTGTCATGTCCTCCTCCATGGACCTGACATCCTGCCAGCAACTGTCATGTCCTCCTCCATGGACCTGATATCCTGCCAGCAACTGTCATGTCTCCTCCATGGACTAGGCTGACCAGACCTCACCTTTAACCGGGGATGCATAGGAGAAATACATACTGCAGGACTACATTGATTTCTGAAGTACTGCAAAATGGCTATTTCCTATGTGTCCCTGGTTAATGGTGAGATCTGGTCAGCCTTCCACGGACCTGATATCCTGCCAGCAACTGTCATGTCCTCCTCCATGGACCTGATATCCTGCCAGCAACTGTCATGTCCATCTCCATGGACCTGATATCCTGCCATCAACTGTCATGTCCTCCTCCATGGACCTGATATCCTGCCAGCAACTGTCATGTCCTCCTCCATGGACCCGACATCCTGCCAGTAATTATCATGTCCTCCTCCATGGACCTGACATCCTGCCAGCAACTGTCATGTCCATCTCCATGGACCTGACATCCTGCCAGCAACTGTCATATCTCCCCCACGGACCTGACATCCTGCCAGTAACAGTCATGTCTGCCTCCATGGACCTGAGATCCTTCCAGTAACTGTCATGTCCTCCTCCATGAACCTGACATCCTGACAGTAACAGTCATGTCCTTTCCATGGACCTGACATCCCGCCAGTAACTGTCATGTCCTCCTCCATGGACCTGACATCCTGCCAGTAACTGTCATGTCCTCCTCCATGGACCTGACATCCTGCCAGGAACTGTCATGTCCTCCTCCATGGACCTGAGATCCTTCCAGTAACTGTCATGTCCTCCTCCATGAACCTGACATCCTGACAGTAACAGTCATGTCCTTTCCATGGACCTGACATCCCGCCAGTAACTGTCATGTCCTCCTCCATGGACCTGACATCCTGCCAGTAACTGTCATGTCCTCCCCATGGACCTGACATCCCGCCAGTAACTGTCATGTCCGCCTCCATGGACCTGACATCCCGCCAGTAATTGTCATGTTCTCCTCCATAGACCTGACATCCAGCCAGTAACTGTGATGTTCTCCTCCATGGACCTGATATCCTGACTAGTAATTGTCATGTTCTCCTCCATGGTCCTGACATTCTGCCACTAACTATCATGTCTGTCTCTATGGAGCTGATATGCAGGACTGGTGGAAGCTGTTTTCTCTTGTACAATGGTATAAGGGAAGATTCTTAGTAAAGTAAATGAGGGTTATTACTAGGAGGTGTCACTTCTCCTTTAAGAGGAATGGTGTCCTTGTTTATACCCCATTGCACTCTAGCTAATGACTCACCAGCTCGTGGACCTTCCCCAGGGGCTTTGCTCCCCATGTCCCTGCGGAGCAGACAGCTGGACAGTCGGACCCCTGGACTTGCCATGCTGAGCCCTGAGTTTCACACTTTGCAGTCTGGATTTGTTTGGGTCATTTGTCCTGGACTTTGGCAAGGTCACCTAATCCTGCCCACCTGATCATGTGACTGCAGACAGCCAACCAGTAAAATCGGTTCTGCGCCAAATGTGATATTGGATTCATTTTTGGTCTAGGGCCACAAACAGAGCTATGAATATCCCTGGCAATTATGTACTGCTACTCCTGTTATCATACAGGGCCGTATGCCAGGCACAAGAGACATCAGTCAGAGGAAACCATCTGCACCGTATAAGAGAAATGTCCTACTTATTAACCCCTTGTATGTCTGTGAGGTCTCAAATGCATTGCTTCCTAACATTCTCAGTCTTTTACACCCCAAAATATTACAAAGACATCTAAAGGGGTTCAAATCCTCACTTGAATCATTGGGAAGTGTTCCCTCTGGTTATTGTGATTAAATCATTGGGAAGTGTTCCCTCTGGTTATTGTGATTAAATCATTGGGAAGTTTTCCTCTGGTTATTGTGATGAAATCATTGGGAAGTGTTCCCTCTGGTTATTGTGATTAAATCATTGGGAAGTGTTCCCTCTGGTTATTGTGATTAAATCATTGGGAAGTGTTCCCTCTGGTTATTGTGATTAAATCATTGGGGAAGTGTTCCCTCTGGTTATTGTGATGAAATCATTGGGAAGTGTTCCCTCTGGTTATTGTGATTAAATCATTGAGAAGTGTTCCTCTGGTTATTGTTATTAAATCATTGGGAAGTGTTCCCTCTGGTTATTGTGATTAAATCATTGGGGAGTGTTCCTCTGGTTATTGTGATTAAATCATTGGGAAGTGTTCCCTCTGGTTATTGTGATGAAATCATTGGGAAGTGTTCCCTCTGGTTATTGTGATGAAGTCATTGGGAAGTGTTCCCTCTGGTTATTGTGATTAAATCATTGGGAAAGTGTTCCCTCTGGTTATTGTGATTAAATCATTGGGAAGTGTTCCCTCTGGTTATTGTGATTAAATCATTGGGAAGTGTTCCTCTGATTATTGTGATTAAATCATTGGGAAAGTGTTCCCTCTGGTTATTGTGATTAAATCATTGGGAAGTGTTCCTCTTGTTATTGTGATTAAATCATTGGGAAGTGTTCCCTCTGGTTATTGTGATTAAATCTTTGGGGAAGTGTTCCTCTTGTTATTGTGATTAAATAATTGGGAAGTGTTCCCTCTGGTTATTGTGATTAAATCATTGGGGAAGTGTTCCCTCTGGTTATTGTGATAGAAATCATTGGGGAAGTGTTCCCTCTGGTTATTGTGATAGAAATCATTGGGGAAGTGTTCCTCTTGTTATTGTGATTAAATAATTGGGAAGTGTTCCCTCTGGTTATTGTGATTAAATCATTGGGGAAGTGTTCCCTCTTGTTATTGTGATTAAATCATTGGGAAGTGTTCCCTCTGGTTATTGTGATTAAATCTTTGGGGAAGTGTTCCTCTTGTTATTGTGATTAAATCATTGGGAAGTGTTCCCTCTGGTTATTGTGATTAAATCATTGGGAAGTGTTCCCTCTGGTTATTGTGATTAAATAATTGGGAAAGTGTTCCCTCTGGTTATTGTGATTAAATAATTGGGAAAGTGTTCCCTCTGGTTATTGTGATTAAATCATTGGGGAAGTGTTCCCTCTGGTTATTGTGATGAAATCATTGGGAAGTGTTCCCTCTGGTTATTGTGATTAAATCATTGAGAAGTGTTCCTCTGGTTATTGTTATTAAATCATTGGGAAGTGTTCCCTCTGGTTATTGTGATTAAATCATTGGGGAGTGTTCCTCTGGTTATTGTGATTAAATCATTGGGAAGTGTTCCCTCTGGTTATTGTGATGAAATCATTGGGAAGTGTTCCCTCTGGTTATTGTGATGAAGTCATTGGGAAGTGTTCCCTCTGGTTATTGTGATTAAATCATTGGGAAAGTGTTCCCTCTGGTTATTGTGATTAAATCATTGGGATGTGTTCCCTCTGGTTATTGTGATTAAATCATTGGGAAGTGTTCCTCTGATTATTGTGATTAAATCATTGGGAAAGTGTTCCCTCTGGTTATTGTGATTAAATCATTGGGAAGTGTTCCTCTTGTTATTGTGATTAAATCATTGGGAAGTGTTCCCTCTGGTTATTGTGATTAAATCTTTGGGGAAGTGTTCCTCTTGTTATTGTGATTAAATAATTGGGAAGTGTTCCCTCTGGTTATTGTGATTAAATCATTGGGAAGTGTTCCCTCTGGTTATTGTGATTAAATCATTGGGGAAGTGTTCCTCTTGTTATTGTGATTAAATAATTGGGAAGTGTTCCCTCTGGTTATTGTGATTAAATCATTGGGGAAGTGTTCCCTCTTGTTATTGTGATTAAATCATTGGGAAGTGTTCCCTCTGGTTATTGTGATTAAATCTTTGGGGAAGTGTTCCTCTTGTTATTGTGATTAAATCATTGGGAAGTGTTCCCTCTGGTTATTGTGATTAAATCATTGGGAAGTGTTCCCTCTGGTTATTGTGATAGAAATCATTGGGGAAGTGTTCCTCTTGTTATTGTGATTAAATAATTGGGAAGTGTTCCCTCTGGTTATTGTGATTAAATCATTGGGGAAGTGTTCCCTCTTGTTATTGTGATTAAATCATTGGGAAGTGTTCCCTCTGGTTATTGTGATTAAATCTTTGGGGAAGTGTTCCTCTTGTTATTGTGATTAAATCATTGGGAAGTGTTCCCTCTGGTTATTGTGATTAAATCATTGGGAAGTGTTCCCTCTGGTTATTGTGATTAAATAATTGGGAAAGTGTTCCCTCTGGTTATTGTGATTAAATAATTGGGAAAGTGTTCCCTCTGGTTATTGTGATGAAATCAATGGGAAGTGTTCCCTCTGGTTATTGTGATTAAATCATTGGGGAAGTGTTCCCTCTTGTTATTGTGATGAAATCATTGGGAAGTGTTCCTCTTGTTATTGTGATTAAATAATTGGGAAAGTGTTCCCTCTGGTTATTGTGATTAAATCATTGGGAAGTGTTCCTCTTGTTATTGTGATTAAATCATTGGGAAGTGTTCCCTCTGGTTATTGTGATTAAATAATTGGGAAGTGTTCCTCTTGTTATTGTGATTAAATCATTGGGAAGTGTTCCTCTGATTATTGTGATTAAATAATTGGGAAAGTGTTCCCTCTGGTTATTGTGATTAAATCATTGGGAAGTGTTCCTCTTGTTATTGTGATTAAATCATTGGGAAGTGTTCCCTCTGGTTATTGTGATTAAATCTTTGGGAAGTGTTTCCTCTGGTTATTGTATGTATGTATATCTTATATGGCGCCACACAGTGTACGCATTGCCTTACAATAGAAGTAAGTTACATTAAATAAGAGGGGATAAAATAAGTGCCACATTCATAGAAACATTAGGAGAGAGGTCCCTGCCCCAAGGAGCTTACAGTCTAAATTGGTAATAGGAGACAGACAACAGGGTAAGAGGGTGTCAAGTACTGAGGTTACAAGTGCTGGCTTTGGCGAAAGGTAGTGCATGGTCCTAGTGCTCCAGAAGAAAATATATCAGGGTAGACTTAAAAAAAGAGGGGATTGTTCCAGACGTAGGGAGAGGGGTATGGCGTTCCAGAGGTAGGGAGAAGAAAGGGAGAAAGGTTTGGGACAGGATAGGGCAGAGGGTGTGGATGGTGTAACAAGAAGGGTGTTGTGTGCTGAGTGAAGGAAGCGGCCAGGAACATAAGAGGAGATGAGGGACGAGATGTAAGGAGGGGTAGCAGTATGGAGATCAGAAAATGTGAGAAGAAGGACTTTGTAATTGATGCGTTGCTGAATAGGGAGCCATGACAGATGTCTGAGAATTATGTGGGCAGGTTCACTTTTTCGAAAGAGTGTGGTGATTCGTGCAGCAGAGTTTAAAACAGGTTGCAAACGTGAAAAATGAGTAGCAGGGAGGCCAGTTATTAGGATATTGCAATAGTCTAAGCGGGACAGAATGAGGGCATGTATATATGTGTAGTTTTAGTAGTTTGTTGGGAGAGGAACGGGCGGATTTTAGCAATGTTGTTGAGAAAGAAGCAAAATGTTCTAGCCACAGAGTTAATGTGAGGGGAGAAGGAAAGAGAGGAATCAAATATGACCCCAAGGCAGCGTGCTGAGCTGACCGGATCAATATCAATTCCATCAACTGTAATGGTGACGCTAGGTGTTGGGCAAAGTTTTGGAGGGAAAATGAGCAGTTCACTTTTGGCCATGTTTATCTTCAGCTGACGGTGGGCCATCCAGGAGGAGATGGCCAAGAGGCAGTCTGAAATTTGTACCTGAATTTGAGGTGAAAGATCAGGATTAGAGATGTAAATTTGGGTATCATCAGCATATAGATGGTACTTGAAGCCAAATGATTTAAAGCGGAACTACCACCCCACAAATTATTTAGCTTAACTAAGTTCCCATCTGGCGACTAGCTGTTTAGTAGCGCAAGTCACAAGAATTATTACCTTATTTAATAGATGTATGCTCTCTTCTATGGCTGACAGCGGCACGGAGCGTGGACATCTTGCCATTGTGACGTCCGCGCGCCTGCGCTGTCAGTCCCAGCCGAGTCTAGGAGCGTTGGTAGAAGCCGTCCGGCTCTGGCTGGGACTGACAGCTCAGGTGCGCGGACGTCACAATGGCAAGATGTCCGCGCTCCGTGCCGCTGTCAGCCATAGAAGACAGCATAAATCTATTAAATAAGGTAATAATTCTGGCGACTAGCGCTACTAAGCAGCTAGTCACCAGATGGGGACTTAGTTAAGATAAATATTTTGTGGGGTGGTAGTTCTGCTTTAATTAAGTTCACCCAATGAAAGGGTGTACAGTGAAAAAAGCAACAGGCCCAGAACAGAGCCTTGAGGCACCCCCACAGACAGAGGGACTGTGGAGGAGGTGTTATTGCCAGAGGATGCAAAAAAGGAATGTTGTGAGAGACAGGAGGAAAGCCATGCAGCAGCTTGATTTCGGAAATCAAGATTGTGGAGAATCAGAGCAATAAGAAAATGGTTAATTGTGTCAAAGGCAGATGGTACGTCAAGTAGTATAAGTATAGAAAACTGACCTTTGGCTTTTGCAGTCTGGAGATCGTTAGCCACTCTACAAAGAGCTGTCTCAGTTGAGTGACCACACCGGAAGCCAGACTGCAAAGGGTCCAAAATATTGTTAGAGCTGAGGAATTTGGTTATTTGGGAGAAGACAAGACGTTCTAAGAGTTTTGAGGTAAGTGGTAGAAGGGAGACAGGTCGATAGAGAGACAGGAGGGGTCCAGGTTAGTCTTCTTTAGTAGGGGTTTAATTTGTGCCTGTTTGAATGAAGAAGGGAAGGTGCCTGTAGAGAAAGAGGTGTTGGAAATGTGTGTTAATATAGGTGTAAGGACTGGTGCAAGTGGTTTGAGTAAGTGGGAGGACAAAGGGTCCAAGGAGCAGGTAGTGAGGTGGGTAGGTAGGAGAAGCTGAGAAACGTCTTCTTCTGTTACAGGTGTAAAACTATCAAAGTATGATGAGGGGGGTTTGGGGAGAGAGAGTTCGGAGACAGATGAAATAGTGAGAATCTGTTTTTGAATAGATTCCACCTTGTGTTTGAAGTGATCTGCAAAAGCTTCAGGTGAATGGATGGGGTGAGACGAAGCTGTGGGAGGATGGAGCAAGGAATCAAAGACTGCAAAGAGACAGCGAGGATTAGATTTGTTATTGTGGATCAGTGTGGTATAGTATTCCTGTTTAGCTTTAGATAAAGAAAAATGTAGACAGGACAGCATAAATTTAAAGTGGATGAAATCTGCATATGAGTGTGATTTCCACCAAAGGCGTTCAGCAGAGCGAGTGTAAGAACGTAGGAATCGGGTATGGGAGTTGAGCCAGGGTCGTCGATTGACTCGGCGACTGTGATGTAGTTTCAGTGGGGCAAAGGAATCAATAGCAGAGGATAGGATTGAGTTGTAAGAGTTAACAAGAATGTCTGTGTCAGAGATGGCCAAGATAGAGGAAAGGTTGGAGTTAAGTGAGGTGCTCATCCCAGAGCGATCAAGTGAGTGGGTGTCCCTTATATATCTGTTGGGGGGAGGGATGGGAGGACTCCTTGTTCTTCTTTACACTGAAGATAATTCTTAATGACTTAGGCTGTATGTTTAGGGTCAATGTCATGCTGCAGAATAAATTTGGGGCCAATCAGATGCTTCCCTGATGGTACTGCATGATGGATAGGCATCTGCCTGTACTTCTTATCATTGAGGAGACCATTCATACTGACCAAATCCCCAACTCCATTTGCAGAAACGCAGCCCCAAACTTGCTAGGAACCTCCACCATGCTTCACTGTGGTCTGCAGACACTCATTCTTGTACCGCTCTCCAGACCTTTGGAGAACAAACTGCCTTCTGCTATAGCCAAATATTTCAAATTTTGACTCATCAGTCCACAGCACCTGCTTCCATTTTTCTGCACCCCAGCTCCTGCATTTTCGTGCATAGTTGAGTCGCTTGGCCTTTCCACATCAGAGGAATGGCTTTTTGGCCGCAAGTTTTCCATGAATACCACTTCTGTCCAGACTTCTCTGGACAGTAAATGGGTATACCAGGATCCTACTGTCTGTCTTGAAATTTCTGCCTGGTAGAGACCTAGCTGATGCAGTATAACTACATTGTGTCTTGTTGCTGTGCTCAGTATTGCAATGGTGTATGACTTTTGAAATTATACTGTCTGCAGCAACCTCATCTTGTTGGCTGAGTTTGGCTGTTCCTCACCCAGTTTTATTCCTCCTACACAGAAGTTTCTGTTTCAGTTAATGATTATGTTTCAACCCACATATTAAATTGATGATGATTAGCACCTGTTTGGTATAATTGCTTAATCCTACACCTGACTATATGCCTACAAAATCCCTGATTTTTGTCCACGTGTACCTAGAAGAACTGATGATGATTTGAAGGCAAAGGGAGGTCACACCAAATATTGATTTGATTTTGATTTTTCTTTTGGTCACTCACTATGCATTTTGTTAATTGATAAATATATACTATTAAAGCATTTGTCTATTTTTGAAAGCATTCTTACTTTACAGCATTTTTCACACCTGCCTAAGACTTTTGCATAGTACCTTCTCTTTCTTTCTCTCTCTCTCTCTATATATATATATATATAATGTACACACACACAAACACACACATACACACACACAAAATGAATGTGTTTCACAGTATATGATAATTCCTGTATTACTGAACCAACAGTCATTTTTCAGGCCCACCTGTGAATGTTAGCCCATTAAAAAAGGTATACTGCCATACTCATTTATATTGCATTTAAACCATTGGAATAACATGACTATCCTAATTTCTGTTTGTATAATTTGCACATGAAGCATGTAATTGCTTGGATTTGTTAGTCACAGACCCAGTAATGCACCATCTTTCATCCCAGGTTTGTCCTGCTGAGCAGTTAGTCACAGACCAATGTATACACTGTCTGCCACCCCAGTCCTCACCTCCGCTGTCTACAGAAAAGGGTAATAATATGTACTGCCTCAGAGTTCTCTGTAAGTGACATAAAAGTGTACAATAATTGGCAAAGATCATAAAAAAAGTTAAAAATATTGTCAGTTTGAAAAAGAAAAAAAGTCAAGTACAAACAGCTCATAGTGCAGTGTATAGACTAAAGAGGGAATTGTCCTTGCCTATCAATTCATTTTGTGTTGGGTCTCTATTGGGTCCCTGTGGGTCTCTGTTGGGTCCCTGTAGGTCTCTATTGGGTCCCTGTGGGTCTCTGTTGGGTCCCTGTGGATCTCTGTTGGGTCCCTGTGAGTCTCTATTGGGTCCCTGTGGGTCTCTGTGGGCAGCACAAACAGAATAGAACTTCACCTTGAAGGATCTTCACCCCCACTATCCCTCAATGTTTAGTCAAAGATGAACCACAGAACAAATTCATGTAAAAAACATAATTTTATTGAAATCAAACAAGGGTGGAAGTCCATGTACTGCCTACAGAGACCCTAAGCAAAAGGAATTGACAAGTAAGAAAACCCCCCTCTTTCCTTCTAGTCTCCTACAGCTGCACAGGAGAAGAGGATATACTAGTACCCTAGTACCCTAGTACTAGTACCCTTGGGAGGGAACCACAGAGCTGCATCTAAGACTTCCCAGCTCAAAGACTGCAGATCCAAATGATAATGTCTGGTGAATGTGTGGATGCTTCTCCAGATCTCTGCTCTGCTGATGCTTTTGCCTTCTCTGCGCATGAAGCTGCAATCACTTTAGTAGAATGGGCTCTGACGACTGCTGGGGGTTCCAATTCTTTTACCTTATATGTTTCTGTGATAGTTAATGGACCCATCTGGCAGTGAGGCTTTGGAAGTCCTGGACCCTTTGGATGAACTGAAGAAATGTAGTCATGATGAGGATTTGCAGAACGTACTTGCCTTTTGAATAAACATATGAAGACAGCATTTGACATCCAAACTATGTCATTCTTTTTCTTGATCTGACTGTGGATCTGAGAACAATGGAGGTAAACAAATCTCTTGATTCATATGGAAAGAGAACAAAATACATTCTGGAGGCAAAAGTAAAGTTACTGAATCTTGTTTGAATATTAGATTTGGGGGGGATAAATAGATGGAGCCTGGAATGTTCTCCATGCAGATGTGAGAGCAATCAACAAAGCTGTCTTTAGTGCTAACATCTTGTAAGTACAGGAGGCGAGAGGCTCAGATGCCTCCTATTGTAATGCTCTAAGAATGATGTTCTGATCACAGGGAGGAACGAGATATTCTCTTTTTAGAATGTTTAGAAATGTTTTATTTAGTTGATGTCCAGCAAAAGATTGTCCTGTGTCTGTGATCTCTCCTGTGTCAGAGTCTCATTACTGTGTGTGTGTGTGTGTGTGTGTGTGTGTGTGATCACTCCTGTGTCTGAGTCTCATTACTGTGTGTGTGTGTGTGTGTGATCACTCCTATGTCTGAGTCTCATTACTGTGTGTGTGTGTGTGTGTGTGTGTGTGATCACTCCTGTGTCTGAGTCTCATTACTGTGTGTGTGTGTGTGTGTGTGTGATCACTCCTATGTCTGAGTCTCATTACTGTGTGTGTGTGTGTGTGTGATCACTCCTGTGTCTGAGTCTTATTACTGTGTGTGTGTGTGTGTGTGTGTGTGTGTGTGTGATCTCTCCTGTGTCAGTCTCATTACTGTGTGTGATCACTCCTGTGTCTGAGTCTCATTACTGTGTGTGTGTGTGTGTGTGTGATCACTCCTATGTCTGAGTCTCATTACTGTGTGTGTGTGTGTGTGTGTGATCACTCCTGTGTCTGAGTCTTATTACTGTGTGTGTGTGTGTGTGTGATCTCTCCTGTGTCAGTCTCATTACTGTGTGTGATCACTCCTGTGTCTGAGTCTCATTACTGTGTGTGTGTGTGTGTGTGTGTGTGTGTGTGTGTGTGTGTGTGATCACTCCTGTGTCTGAGTCTCATTACTGTGTGTGTGTGTGTGTGTGTGTGTGATCACTCCTGTGTCTGAGTCTCATTACTGTGTGTGTGTGTGTGTGTGTGTGATCACTCCTGTGTCTGAGTCTTATTACTGTGTGTGTGTGTGATCACTCCTGTGTCTGAGTCTCATTACTGTGTGTGTGTGTGTGTGTGTGATCACTCCTGTGCCTGAGTCTCATTACTGTGTGTGTGTGTGTGTGTGTGTGTGTGTGTGTGTGTGTGTGTGGGATCACTCCTGTGTCTGAGTCTCATTACTGTGTGTGATCTCTCCTGTGTCAGTCTCATTACTGTGTGTGATCACTCCTGTGTCTGAGTCTCATTACTGTGTGTGTGTGTGTGTGTGTGTGTGTGTGTGTGTGTGTGTGTGATCTCTCCTGTGTCTGAGTCTCATTACTGTGTGTGTGATCACTCCTGTGTCTGAGTCTCATTACTGTGTGTGTGTGTGTGTGATCACTCCTGTGTCTGAGTCTCATTACTGTGTGTGTGTGTGTGTGTGTGTGATCACTCCTGTGTCTGAGTCTCATTACTGTGTGTGTGTGTGTGTGTGTGTGTGTGTGTGTGTGTGTGATCACTCCTGTGTCTGAGTCTCATTACTGTGTGTGTGTGTGTGATCACTCCTGTGTCTGAGTCTCATTACTGTGTGTGTGTGTGTGTGTGATCACTCCTGTGTCACAGTCTCATTACTGTGTGTGATCACTCCTGTGTCTGAGTCTCATTACTGTGTGTGTGTGTGTGATCACTCCTGTGTCTGAGTCTCATTACTGTGTGTGTGTGTGTGTGTGATCACTCCTGTGTCTGAGTCTCATTACTGTGTGTGTGTGTGATCACTCCTGTGTCTGAGTCTCATTACTGTGTGTGTGTGTGATCACTCCTGTGTCTGAGTCTCATTACTCTGTGTGTGTGTGTGTGTGATCACTCCTGTGTCAGTCTCATTTAGGGTGACCACGGGTCCCGGAACGTCCGGGACTGTCCCTTATTTCAGGGCTATGTCCCGCGTCCCGGGTCATCTTCAACCGGGACAATGAAGTGTCCCGGAATGAAGCCAAGCCGCACTGGATGTCAGCCTGCAAGCGGTGTGTCACATCATGGACGCCGCGAGGGAGCGCTTGGTAGCATAAATCAGCGCTCCCTCGCGGCGTCCATGATATGACACACCGCTTGCAGGCTGACATCCAGGGCGGCAATGCAGCTTACCTGATCTGGAGGCAAGCTCTCTAGTAATACAGAACGCTGGGATATGACATCATCTCCCAGCGCTCTGCATTACAGAGCACAGCGCGCGGGAGCTTCAGCTCTGTGCCGGAGGAGGCACAGAGCGCTTTCCACGCCGCTGGACCACCAGGGACTCAAGGTAGGGCATGAAGGGGCAACTAGGGTGACCACGTCCCGGAATGGCAGAAGGGAAATGTGGTCACCCTAGTCTCATTACTGTGTGTGATCTCTCCTGTGTCTGAGTCTTATTACTGTGTGTGATCTCTCCTGTGTCAGTCTCATTACTGTGTGTGATCTCTCCTGTGTCTGAGTCTTATTACTGTGTGTGATCTCTCCTGTGTCAGTCTCATTACTGTGTGTGATCTATCCTGTGTCTGAGTCTTATTACTGTGTGTGATCTCTCCTGTGTCAGTCTCATTACTGTGTGTGATCTCTCCTGTGTCTGAGTCTCATTGCACTGTGTGTGATCTCTCCTGTGTACGAGTCTCATTACCATACCTGGGAACTTCCAGTCGAGGGCTACCCGGAGGGTAGACCTCTGTTCACCAGGGGGTGACAAAATGACGCTAATCGCGTCAAAAAGGGGCGGGGCTTGCCGCGAGTGGGGGGGGGGCCTTAACCCTTTGAGTGCCAGAGTGGTACGGAATGCATTGCAAAGCAATGCATTCCTTACTACTCTGGCACTCAGAGGGCTGGGGACTGAGTATCAGCAAGAGAAAAAGCGGATGTGGCAGAGTTTCAATAGAAACTCTCCACATCCGGAGTAATCAGCCTCTGCCCCGGAGACCCGGTAAGGTTCTGTCAGAACCGGAGTCTCCGGGGCAAATCCGGAGAGTTCCCAGGTATGCTCATTACTGTGTGTGATCTATCCTGTGTCAGTCTTATTACTGTGTGTGATCTCTCCTGTGTCTGAGTCTTATTACTGTGTGTGATCTCTCCTGTGTCAGTCTCATTACTGTGTGTGATCTCTCCTGTGTCTGAGTCTTATTACTGTGTGTGATCTCTCCTGTGTCTGAGTCTCATTGCACTGTTTGTGATCTCTCCTGTGTCTGAGTCTCTTTACCATACCTGAGCACTCTCCGGGTTTGACCCTGAGACTCAGGTTTTTGGCCCAAATCTCATGGTGTCAGGGTAAAGAGCTAAAATCTGCGGGTGAGAGAGTTCAGTGCTACCTGTTATATATTCTGCTCCAGTTAAATGCTTCTTTAGTCTCTAAACTGGTGCCACTTGTATCAGGAAGGCAGAGGGAGAAGTCCTGCTTGATTTGTGTGTGTTCAGGAAGTGATATCTGTAATTGTTGTGTAAGCTCTCTAGACTGTAAGCTCTCACGAGCAGGGCCCTCTGATCCTCCTGTTCTACACATCTGATTGTACTATTTAATACCTCTGTATGTCTATTCCCCAATTGTACAGCGCTGCGGAATTAGTTGGCGCTATATAAATAAAGAATAATAATAATAATAATATATATATATATATATATATATATATATATATATATATCCGTGAATGCTGAATGGAGCGACTCTCGATTATAAATCGCGGATAATCTATATTGTGGGAAATGTAAGGGTTAATATTTACACAATCTCAGGGTCAGCTCATTTTGAAAGTTCCCAGGTATGCACATGGTGTGTCTTGGTCTACACCAACATGGCCGCCTATCCCCAGCACTGCAGACACCTGTACATTAGTAGCAGGATCCTTTCCTCCATATAGAGCTGAGTGGTATCTGTATATATGGAGCGTCTTGGTCTACACTAATATGGCGGCCTGTCCCCAGCACCCACAGTGATCAGTCTACACAGCCAGTGAGTGTGAACCACGTGACGTCTGTATAACCATCAATCACATGACTACCGAGCAGAACACCCCGCGCATGCGCCCTGTAATGCTCCTCCCTCCGGCTTGTGCTCAACGTCAGTTCCGGTGTTTGGAGAGGAATGTCCACATCCGGGTTCCTTGTCTGCACGTTCACACAGACCGAGGAAAGAGCCCGCGGGCTGACCCGGGAGGTGACCTGCCCCTGACATCATGACCCGGGACGTGGAGGCACGAGATGAGCTCCCGGACTGGGCCGGGGCCAAAGAGTTCTACCAGAAGTATGACCCCAAGGAGATCATCGGCAGGTACCGCGGGGGCGAGGTTAACCCTGGGGAGGCGTGGTCTTCATAACACTCATCATGTCGTCTCACTGTACCCCCAGAGGCCACTGTCCCTCCCCTCCAAGGACTCTGGACTGCCCATTCTCTTCCCTGAGTCCTCTCCAGGGCCCCGGACTGTCATACCTGGGGGCCCCTCAGGGTGAGAGAGTCCATGTCACCTGCTGAGCCGCCTCTGTACCCTGCAGACTGGGCCACGTCTCCCAGAGGGACAAGTCCTGTGTGTGTACAAGCACTGATATCTGTATGTTGTACAGAGAGGCAGAGGGAGAAGTCCTGTGTGTGTGTACAAGCACTGATATCTGTATGTTGTACAGAGAGGCAGAGGGAGAAGTCCTGTATGTGTACAAGCACTGATATCTGTATGTTGTACAGAGAGGCAGAGGGAGAAGTCATGTATGTGTACAAGCACTGATATCTGTATGTTGTACAGAGAGACAGAGGGAGAAGTCCTGTGTGTGTAGAGAAGCAGAGATATCTGTATGTTGTACAGAGAGACAGAGGGAGAAGTCCTGTGTGTGTAGAGAAGCAGAGATATCTGTGTGTTGTACAGAGAGACAGAGGGAGAAGTCCTGTGTGTGTAGAGAAGCAGAGATATCTGAGCTGTACAGAGGGAGAAGTCATGTGTGTGTACAAGCGCTGATATCTCTATATTGTACAGAAAAACAGAGGGAGAAGTCCTGTATGTGTACAAGCACTGATATCTGTATGTTGTACAGAAAGGCAGAGGGAGAAGTCTTGTGTGTGTGGAGAAGCAGAGATATCTGAGCTGTACAGAGGGAGAAGTCTTGTGTGTGGAGAAGCAGAGATATCTGAGCTGTACAGAGGGAGAAGTCCTGTGTGTGTGGAGAAGCAGAGATATCTGAGCTGTACAGAGGGAGAAGTCCTGTGTGTGTGGAGAAGCAGAGATATCTGAGCTGTACAGAGGTAGAAGTCCCGTGTGTGTGGAGAAGCAGAGATATCTGAGCTGTACACAGGTAGAAGTCCCGTGTGTGTGGAGAAGCAGAGATATCTGAGCTGTACAGAGGGAGAAGTCCTGTGTGTATTTTTACAGGCTCTGAGCATTCTGAAGTTGGATTAAGATCTACTCCTTACCAGGGACCTGAACTACCCCTTCCTTGTGTCTCTGGCTTCCTCATCGGGGACCTTACGTGTACCCAGTTCTCTTCCCTTGAGTCTCAACACGCGTCTTTCTCCCAGGGGTCTGTGTTGTCCTAAGTGGACACTTTAATTACCCCCTTTCTATCCAGTGGCCTCTACTCCTCACCAGGGACCATAAGTGCCCCTGCTTTTGTACTTGTGTCCTCAGACAGGCCTTTACTTCGACTCCTTGGACACCCTAATTACCCTCATTGAGCTTTAGAGCTTTCCTCTCGTGGACCCCGCTCTTTCTTTCCCCCCTTCTGGCTGGTGGGTGCTGTTAGCTTTGTCTGTCTTGCATTTCCATTCTCTCAGTTTTGGTGTCTCACTAACAAGCTCATGGGGTGTTTTACAGAGGTGTCTCAAGCACAGTACGACGCTGTATACACAGGGAAACGGGCCGGCAGTACGCAGTGAAAATCATTGAGGTGACTCCTGAGAGACTGAGTCCAGAGCAGCTTCAGGAGGTGAGAGACTCTACAGCCAAAGAGATGGAGATACTACACCATGTGTCAAAGCACCCCTACATCAGTAAGTACTCCCGCCTTCCGTTATATCCCTATCACCGAGTGCTCCCACCTTCCGTTATATCCCCATCACTGAGTGCTCCCACCTTCCCTTATATCCCCATCACCGAGTGCTCCCACCTTCCCTTATATCCCCATCACCGAGTGCTCCCACCTTCCGTTATATCCCCATCACCGAGTGCTCCCACCTTCCCTTATATCCCCATCACCGAGTGCTCCCACCTTCCCTTATATCCCCATCACTGAGTGCTCCCACCTTCCCTTATATCCCCATCACTGAGTGCTCCCGCCTTCCCTTATATCCCCATCACTGAGTGCTCCCACCTTCCCTTATATCCCCATCACTGAGTGCTCCCACCTTCCGTTATATCCCCATCACTGAGTGCTCCCACCTTCCCTTATATCCCCATCACCGAGTGCTCCCACCTTCCCTTATATCCCCATCACCGAGTGCTCCCACCTTCCGTTATATCCCCATCACCGAGTGCTCCCACCTTCCCTTATATCCCCATCACTGAGTGCTCCCGCCTTCCCTTATATCCCCATCACTGAGTGCTCCCACCTTCCCTTATATCCCCATCACTGAGTGCTCCCACCTTCCCTTATATCCCCATCACTGAGTGCTCCCACCTTCCCTTATATCCCCATCACTGAGTGCTCCCACCTTCCCTTATATCCCCATCACCGAGTGCTCCCACCTTCCCTTATATCCCCATCACTGAGTGCTCCCACCTTCCATTATATCCCCATCACTGAGTGCTCCCACCTTCCCTTATATCCCCATCACTGAGTGCTCCCACCTTCCGTTATATCCCCATCACTGAGTGCTCCCGCCTTCCCTTATATCCCCATCACTGAGTGCTCCCGCCTTCCCTTATATCCCCATCACTGAGTGCTCCCACCTTCCCTTATATCCCCATCACTGAGTGCTCCCACCTTCCGTTATATCCCCATCACTGAGTGCTCCCACCTTCCCTTATATCCCCATCACTGAGTGCTCCCACCTTCCCTTATATCCCCATCACTGAGTGCTCCCACCTTCCGTTATATCCCTATCACCGAGTGCTCCCACCTTCCCTTATATCCCCATCACTGAGTGCTCCCACCTTCCCTTATATCCCCATCACTGAGTGCTCCCACCTTCCCTTATATCCCCATCACTGAGTGCTCCCACCTTCCCTTATATCCCCATCACTGAGTGCTCCCACCTTCCCTTATATCCCTATCACCGAGTGCTCCCACCTTCCCTTATATCCCCATCACTGAGTGCTCCCACCTTCCCTTATATCCCCATCACTGAGTGCTCCCACCTTCCCTTATATCCCCATCACTGAGTGCTCCCACCTTCCCTTATATCCCCATCACTGAGTGCTCCCGCCTTCCCTTATATCCCCATCACCGAGTGCTCCCACCTTCCCTTATATCCCCATCACTGAGTGCTCCCACCTTCCCTTATATCCCTATCACTGAGTGCTCCCACCTTCCCTTATATCCCTATCACTGAGTGCTCCCACCTTCCCTTATATCCCTATCACCGAGTGCTCCCGCCTTCCCTTATATCCCCATCACTGAGTGCTCCCGCCTTCCCTTATATCCCCATCACTGAGTGCTCCCACCTTCCCTTATATCCCCATCACCGAGTGCTCCCACCTTCCCTTATATCCCCATCACTGAGTGCTCCCGCCTTCCCTTATATCCCCATCACTGAGTGCTCCCACCTTCCCTTATATCCCCATCACTGAGTGCTCCCACCTTCCCTTATATCCCCATCACTGAGTGCTCCCACCTTCCGTTATATCTCCATCACTGAGTGCTCCCACCTTCCCTTATGTCCCCATCACTGAGTGCTCCCACCTTCCCTTATATCCCCATCACTGAGTGCTCCCACCTTCCCTTATATCCCCATCACTGAGTGCTCCCACCTTCCCTTATATCCCCATCACTGAGTGCTCCCACCTTCCCTTATATCCCCATCACCGAGTGCTCCCGCCTTCCCTTATATCCCCATCACTGAGTGCTCCCGCCTTCCCTTATATCCCCATCACTGAGTGCTCCCGCCTTCCCTTATATCCCCATCACTGAGTGCTCCCACCTTCCCTTATATCCCCATCACTGAGTGCTCCCACCTTCCCTTATATCCCCATCACTGAGTGCTCCCACCTTCCCTTATATCCCTATCACTGAGTGCTCCCGCCTTCCCTTATATCCCTATCACTGAGTGCTCCCACCTTCCCTTATATCCCCATCACTGAGTGCTCCCACCTTCCCTTATATCCCCATCACTGAGTGCTCCCACCTTCCCTTATATCCCCATCACTGAGTGCTCCCACCTTCCCTTATATCCCCATCACCGAGTGCTCCCGCCTTCCCTTATATCCCCATCACTGAGTGCTCCCACCTTGCAGCATACCTTTCTTCAAATAACTTTTCTCCCCATCCTTATCAGTAGACACCCCCTATATGGACTCTCGTTTGTGTTCTCTTACAGTCTCGCTAATAGATTCCTATGAATCCTCAACATTCATATTCCTGGTGTTTGATTTGTGAGTATAACTTCCACGTATCCTTCAGAGGCTGCGGGTGGGTGGTATC
The DNA here is from genome assembly GCA_037306005.1 of Rhinophrynus dorsalis. Taxonomy (NCBI): domain Eukaryota; kingdom Metazoa; phylum Chordata; class Amphibia; order Anura; family Rhinophrynidae; genus Rhinophrynus; species Rhinophrynus dorsalis. The sequence goes on along the minus strand of CM074725.1, from coordinate 3,645,311 downwards.
TCTGCTGTAATGGGTATATAAGAGGAGCTGAATACCTCCAGCAGGAACCTTATTACTCTCAGGTGAACTTCCAAAGCACTAGAAAATTAAATGTTTGATAAAACTGAAGCTGAAATAGATATGATCTCATAATTTTAAGCAAAAATAAAAAAGGGGGGGGGGGCTCATTATTTTTTTAGAATTAAATCAAGTTATGTCTAATCACTAACATAACCCTCTGAATCCCTTGATTGGTTCCCTTTGAGCCATTTGGTGATAGACTGCTCAGTTTTGGCTCCCAGGATTATTCAAGAGGTTCAGTAGAAGATGGACCTTGCTTCTGGCCTGCACTGCCATCTTCAGGAATGTGGGTAGGACAGAGCCATCTTAGGGAGAATACCATCATGTAGTGTGATGTAAAGAGCTACAAGTACAGGGTAGATGTGATGCACATGTGAGATTTTGTGATGCAACAATATTTCTTCAGGATGAAGAGAGGAGAACTGTTTGATTATTTGACAGAGAAAGTGACCCTCAGTGAGAAGGAAACCAGGTAACTAGCTTAACCTTTCACCCCATGCCCAGTATCTGCTCACCTACTCCGCTGGCTGCACATCTACCCACCTTGCCTGTTGAGTAGGTCCTTCCAGGAACCTCATTGCTAGCCATTCCCTCACTCCATTCTGTTCTCCCCACAGTATCAATCGCCTCTTCTCCTGTTTATAGTCACCTCCACCTGCTCCTTTATTACCCCCACACGCGTTCATAATCATGGTCTCTTTCTCTAACCTTGGCCATCCCACTTTTCCCTGTTTCAGGAGCATCATGCGCTCTCTTTTGGAAGCTGTTTCTTATCTCCACTCCAATAACATAGTGCACCGAGATCTGAAACCAGAGAACATTCTGATGGACGACTGTCTGAACATCAAACTCTCTGATTTCGGATTCAGTTGTATCCTGAAACATCCTGAGAAGCTGCGAGGTGGGTCCGCCCTTGTTGCCTCCCCTTCTCTTTCTACCTCCACTTGGTAGAGCCGCATGCATCTCCTACAGGCTGTGTCTCACTCATGGCCTCTGTGGTGACTGCCTCTCACACATACACTACTTGTCTGTTTCTTAGAGCTCTGTGGGACACCTGGCTATTTGGCTCCAGAGATCCTGAAATGTTCAATGGATGAGACACACCCCGGATACAGCCATGAAGTAGATCTGTGAGTTGGAGAGACTGCTTGTATGTATGTATGTATGTATGTATGTATGTATGTATGTATGTGTGTATGTGTGTGTGTATGTGTGTGTGATGAAGAGGCCCCTAGTGGTAGGAGTAGATGTGTGTGTGATGAAGAGGCCCCTAGTGGTAGGAGTAGGTGTGTGTGTGTGTGTGTGTGTGTGTGTGTGTGTGTGTGTGTGTGTGTGTGTGTGTGTAGGTGTGTGTGTGTAGGTGTGTGTGTGTAGGTGTGTGTGTGTGGTGGAGTAGATGTGTGTGTGATGAAGAGGCCCCTGGTGGTAGGAGTATGTATGTATATATATAATGTGTGTGTGAGAGATGCTGTTGTGGGGGATGTTTATGTGTTTATGTAAGAGAACATAACTCAGTCAGTGGTGTGCGAAGTGGGGTAGTAGTTTATGCAAGGATGAGCCTGCTGGTGGGGGAAGTGGATGAGTGTGGGAGGGGGACTTGAGCAGCTGGTGGGAAAAAAAGATCTCTTCAAGAGGAAGAGGAAATATTGGTATGGGAGTTGGACGGTTGCACAAGGAAGAGGCAGGCGATGTGGGTAAAGTGAGAGGTCCTAGGTGTGTGTGTTTGGGGGGGGGGTCAGTAGATGGATGCATGAGGCACATGGTGAGGAGTAAATGGAGATGCAATAGGTACGGGGGGGGGGTCAGTGGATGTGTACATGAGGCAGTTGAGGAGTAAACGGAGATGCCATAGGTACTGGGGGGGGGTCAGTGGATGTGTACATGAGGCAGATGAGGAGTAAACGGAGATGCCATAGGTACTGGGGGGGGTCAGTGGATGTGTACATGAGGCAGATGAGGAGTAAACTGAGATGCCATAGGTACTGGGGGGGGTCAGTGGATGTGTACATGAGGCAGATGGTGAGGAGTAAACGGAGATGCCATAGGTACTGGGGGGGGGTCAGTGGATGTGTACATGAGGCAGATGATGGAGGTAGTACAATGTTTCCCTCTGTTTTTGGCTTCCTCTTGTGTCTCTGTGCCACCTCTCCCACTCTTTTGATGCTGAATTTCAGGTGGGCATGTGGTGTGATCATGTTCACTCTGCTGGCTGGGTCGCCCCCTTTCTGGCATCGCAGACAAATGTTGATGCTCCGTATGATCATGGATGGACGGTTCCAGTTTAGCTCTCCCGAGTGGGACGACCGATCCTCCACAGTCAAAGATCTGGTGAGATGAAATTACTGCTTTTTCACATCATTCCAGACTTCACCATGTCCTCTCCCTGCTCTCTCCTCTTTGTTCTGCTACCATTCTGGCTCTTCATCCCCTTTCCATCCTCACGTCTGTCCTCCCTCGTAGATCTCTCGTTTGCTGGAGGTCTCTCCAGAGAAGCGTCTCACAGCAGAACAGGCGCTCCAGCATCCCTTCTTCCAGAGTCACCAGAGGGACCAGGACTTCCCGGTCAAACCTTCCCATCGCTTCCGGGTTTGTGTTGGAAAGGGTTGCCACAGATATCTTAATTCTTTCTCTATCCCTCTTAATCACTGGGTCAAATAAACATCTCAGGATGGTTGTCCCTGCGGTAGGGGAGGAAGCGGGACTAGGGGTGGTTTCCCCGTGGGTGTTGGGGGTGGGGTGGACAAGTCTTGTGATAGTTCGAGAGAGTGTGTGTGTGTGTAGGGGGCTTTGGGGTGGTTTCCCCCGGGGTGGTTGGGGGCATGGAAGTGGCAAGTCTTATGATGATTTCCCCCTGTGGGGAGCAGGAGGCGGCAAGTCTTGGGATTGTTTCCCGGTGGGGTGGTTGGAAGAGGTGGCAAGTTTTGGGATGGTTTCCTGGTGGTGTGAGTGCAGGAGGTGGCAAGTCTTGGGATGGTTTCCCCCTGGGGTGGGGGGAGAACGCGGTAAGTCTCAGGATCGTTTCCTAGTGGGGGGAGGAGGAGGTGGCAAGTCTCAGATTGGCTTCCCCTCTGGATGGGGGGAGGCGGCCAGCGTTGTGATGGTTTCCCCTGGAAAGCGTGCGTGTGTGTGTCAGGATGGTTTCCCTAGGTGAAGACTGCACCGTTAGTTGCTTGATGAATACTGACTGTAGGGTTTTGCTTTGTTCTCTGCTTTTTTTCAGATTGCAGCCTGGGCGGCGCTGGCCTGTGTGCGTATCCTAGTCAGATGGAGGCGAGCTCGTCCTGTAACAAACCAGTTGCTGATGCGGGACCCCTATGGAGTGAAAGGTGTCCGCAGACTGATTGATGCCTGTGCTTTCCGGATTTATGGTCACTGGGTGAAAAAGGGTGAAAGGCAGAACCGGGCAGCACTCTTCCAGAACCAGCCCAAAGCCCTCTTGCTGACAATGGGCGAGGATGATGACCGAGACTTGGAGCTGTAATGTTGGGGAAGGATTATCCAATTAGAGAACCCAATACACTCCTCTCAATACGAGTACAGGCAGAAGGTATTCCGAGAAGATAATCTGAGACCCTCATCAATATGTGCGATATAATCCTGATGGAGAGGGGAAGAAGAGTCTGGCTGAAGGCTCCTCAGAATCTCTTGATGACTGTTAAGGAATGAAGAGAAGAACTGTTATGTAACCTTGGCTGTTGGGTAGATTTAAGACTTAAAGCAGGAAGCAATTTGAATATTTGCTTCCCATTCAAAAAGAGAGGGGTGAACTAGGACCAAAGGGTGTACTGTGTATGTGATTGGGGAAGGTGGGGATGAAGACAAAGGGTTTGTGGAAAATCCAAAACCTGGAGCTCACTGTAGTACTGGACTGGTCACCAGTGGGGATAGTGAAGGGGGGGGTCTGTCACCACAGGAAGGGAAAGTGAACTTTGGGACCAAATAGATCCTATTCCATTGGAGTTAGTTTTCCTTCTTTTTTTAAAATATTTAAATTTTAGTACATTTTTCTTATGTGTAAATAAAGGTGAGTTTTGTCATTTTTTCCCTTTGTAGAGTGTGAAGCTCTGGCTGGAATTCATTACTTGTCTGGGCAGGAAAACCATGGACTTTGGGTACAATCCCCTCTCTCCTGCTCCACTGTATCACGTTTACTCCTTACTGTGTATTAATGCACCTCGTTACAGCAAACGGGACTGGTTATCACTGTTTACTCCTTACTGTGTATTAATGCACCTCATCACAGTAAACGGGACTGGTTATCACTGTTTATTCCTTACTGTGTATTAATGCCCCTCATCACAGTAAACGGGACTGGTCTGGTTATCACCGTTTATTCCTTACTGTGTATTAATGCACCTCATCACAGCAAACGGGACTGGTTATCACTGTTTACTCCTTACTGTGTATTAATGCACCTCATCACAGTAAACGGGACTGGTTATCACTGTTTATTCCTTACTGTGTATTAATGCCCCTCATCACAGTAAACGGGACTGGTCTGGTTATCACCGTTTATTCCTTACTGTGTATTAATGCCCCTCATCACAGTAAACGGGACTGGTCTGGTTATCACCGTTTACTCCTTACTGTGTATTAATGCACCTCATCACAGTAAACGGGACTGGTCTGGTTATCACTGCTTATTCCTTACTGTGTATTAATGCCCCTCATCACAGTAAACGGGACTGGTTATCACCGTTTACTCCTTACTGTGTATTAATGCCCCTCATCACAGTAAACGGGACTGGTTATCACCGTTTATTCCTTACTGTGTAGTAATGCCCCTCATCACAGCAAACGGGACTGGTTATCACTGTTTACTCCTTACTGTGTAGTAATGCACCTCATCACAGTAAACGGGACTGGTTATCACCGTTTATTCCTTACTGTGTATTAATGCACCTCATCACAGCAAACGGGACTGGTTATCACTGTTTATTCCTTACTGTGTATTAATGCCCCTCATCACAGTAAACGGGACTGGTTATCACCGTTTATTCCTTACTGTGTATTAATGCACCTCATCACAGCAAACGGGACTGGTTATCACTGTTTATTCCTTACTGTCTATTAATGCCCCTCATCACAGTAAACGGGACTGGTTATCACCGTTTACTCCTTACTGTGTATTAATGCCCCTCATCACAGTAAACGGGACTGGTCTGCTTATCACTGTTTACTCCTTACTGTGTATTAATGCACCTCATCACAGTAAACGGGACTGGTTATCACCGTTTACTCCTTACTGTGTATTAATGCACCTCATCACAGTAAACGGGACTGGTTATCACTGTTTATTCCTTACTGTGTATTAATGCACCTCATCGCAGGAAACGGGACTGGTCTGGTTATCACCGTTTACTCCTTACTGTGTATTAATGCACCTCATCACAGTAAACGGGACTGGTTATCACCGTTTACTCCTTACTGTGTATTAATGCACCTCATCACAGTAAACGGGACTGGTTATCACTGTTTATTCCTTACTGTGTATTAATGCACCTCATCGCAGGAAACGGGACTGGTCTGGTTATCACCGTTTACTCCTTACTGTGTATTAATGCACCTCATCACAGTAAACGGGACTGGTCTACTTATCACCATTTATTCCTTACTGTGTATTAATGCCCCTCATCACAGTAAACGGGACTGGTCTACTTATCACAGTTTACTCCTTACTGTGTATTAATGCACCTCATTGCGGTAAACGGGACTGGTCTGGTTATCACCGTTTACTCCTTACTGTGTATTAATGCACCTCATCACAGCAAACGGGACTGGTTATCACTGTTTACTCCTTACTGTGTATTAATGCCCCTCATCACAGTAAACGGGACTGGTTATCACCGTTTACTCCTTACTGTGTATTAATGCCCCTCATCGCAGTAAACGGGACTGGTCTGGTTATCACCGTTTATTCCTTACTGTGTATTAATGCCCCTCATCACAGCAAACGGGACTGGTTATCACCGTTTACTCCTTACTGTGTATTAATGCCCCTCATCACAGTAAACGGGACTGGTCTGCTTATCACTGTTTACTCCTTACTGTGTATTAATGCACCTCATCACAGTAAACGGGACAGGTTATCACCGTTTATTCCTTACTGTGTATTAATGCCCCTCATCACAGTAAACAGGACTGGTTATCACCGTTTACTCCTTACTGTGTATTAATGCCCCTCATCACAGTAAACGGGACTGGTCTGCTTATCACTGTTTACTCCTTACTGTGTATTAATGCACCTCATCACAGTAAACGGGACTGGTTATCACCGTTTATTCCTTACTGTGTAGTAATGCACCTCATCACAGTAAACGGGACTGGTCTGCTTATCACCGTTTACTCCTTACTGTGTAGTAATGCACCTCCTCACAGTAAACGGGACTGGTCTGCTTATCACTGTTTACTCCTTACTGTGTATTAATGCCCCTCATCACAGTAAACGGGACTGGTTATCACTGTTTATTCCTTACTGTGTAGTAATGCACCTCATCACAGTAAACGGGACTGGTCTGCTTATCACAGTTTACTCCTTACTGTAGTAATGCACCTCCTCACAGTAAACGGGACTGGTCTGCTTATCACCGTTTACTCCTTACTGTGTAGTAATGCACCTCCTCACAGTAAACGGGACTGGTCTGCTTATCACCGTTTACTCCTTACTGTGTATTAATGCACCTCATCACAGTAAACGGGACTGGTCTGGTTATCACCGTTTACTCCTTACTGTGTATTAATGCACCTCATCACAGTAAATGGGACTGGTCGGGCTTTTCTCATTTCTTTCGGCAGGTGTTTCCAAGTTCAGTGCTAAGGGCTACCAACAGCCCAGAATTTAAAGAGATCCCTGATAAAGCAGGGGCCGTTCATTTTGACTGACCCACATGGACATCATGTTGGAGATATGAGTGAGCGGAGCTGGGAATGTGCTGACTTAGGGCTCGATCCAAATGTTGGCGTTAAAACCAACGTGAAGAAAAAAACTGCCTTCGCTCGTTAAGCAAGACCAGGTAACGTGAGATTCAAATCTTCCTTACCCAGAAAGCCTAACGAGCGATAACCAACAAAATACACGTTAATCTTAAACCTGCGTCGCATAGAAAATCTTACCTAAAAACACACGATAAAAATGTTACCTAGCACCACAGCCAATCACAGCACTGCAAAGTATCAAGTTCAGTCAGAAAATCCAAAACCCACATCTCCAGTTCTGAATAGCTTTCTCTGTGCTTTTCCCTACCCAGCCACTAGGGGAACACAGAGAAGGCTTTCAGCACCATGGACAGCTTTGAATGCCATAGGGATGTGCACTGCTCACCCCTGTGGCATTCAAAGGGTTAAAATTAATAAAACTAGTACACCAAGCACTACACAATGCCCCCTTCCACACCCCCCCCCCCATTACTATGTCACATATATTGCATATATGTGACATACTAACCCCATCCACATCCACCTCATGGACTTCCATGTAGTGGACAAATCTGTCTTTTATTCCACAATTAACCCTTTGAGTACCAGAGAGGTAGGAAAGCATTGCTTAGCATGTTTCCTACCCCTCTGGTACCCAAAGGGTTAATAGGCAACGTATGGACTACATACCTTGCCTATATATATATATGTGTGTGTGTGTTTGTGTGTGTTTTAAACTTTTTTTTTATTAAAATACTATTATTAGACAGTTTAACTTAGATCTCATTCATTGTTAACCCCCTACCTCCTGTGTCCAATTGCTATTAGTACTTTTGCTCCACTCTCAGTTTGAAGAAGAGTGGAGCAAAAGTACTAATAGCAATGGGACACAGGAGGTAGGGGGTTAACAATGAATGAGATCTAAGTTAAACTGTCTAATAATAGTATTTTAATAAAAAAAAGTTTAAAACACACACAAACACACACACATATATATATATAGGCAAGGTATGTAGTCCATACGTTGCCTATTAACCCTTTTGGTACCAGAGGGGTAGGAAACATGCTAAGCAATGCTTTCCTACCTCTCTGGTACTCAAAGGGTTAATTGTGGAATAAAAGACAGATTTGTCCACTACATGGAAGTCCATGAGGTGGATGTGGATGGGGTTAGTATGTCACATATATGCAATATATGTGACATAGTAATGGGGGGGATGTGGAAGGGGGCATTGTGTAGTGCTTGGTGTACTAGTTTTATTGATTGTAACCCTTTGAATGCCACAGGGGTGAGCAGTGCACATCCCTATGGCATTCAAAGCTGTCCATGGTGCTGAAAGCCTTCTCTGTGTTCCCCTAGTGGCTGGGTAGGGAAAAGCACAGAGAATGCTGTTCAGAACTGGAGACGTTGGTTTTCTACTCTTACTTGTGTGCTGTACTCCAAAAAAAAATAGGCGTTAGATTTCTGGAGAGAAATGTTGCAATTTAACGCGCGTTAGCCCTAACTCCAACATTTGAATAGCTTTTGACGTCGTTTGTACATTATCCTCTATGGGTGAGATCTTGCTGTTCTGGCGACGGGCGATGTCTGTTTCAGAACTGGCATCGCTTGTTTCTAGTAGAACATTTGCATTGCTCAATTGACGTTAAAACCAGCGTCTCCAGTTTTTTCTGGCGACGCCAACATTTGAATCAAGCCCTTAATCCTAGAGATAACAGACGTGAGAGGGGGAGTGACAAATATTGTGACTTTATCCCGAGGTTAATATGAGAGGAGACCAGGGAATGCTGTTATTTACCCTGGGGATAATATGAGTGATAGGACAGCCGGATCATTTTGGGGATAATTTGAGGGAGGTGAGCTGGGAATGCTATGACTTTATCCCCATGCTAATATGGGCAAGGGGGGCTGGAATTCTGGGGTTTTATCCTAGGTGATATTACATGGAAACCAGGAATACGGTAACTTTACCCTGGGGATCTGAGTGAGGGGAGCCAGGAATACGGTGACTTTCCTCTGGGGTTAGAATGAGGGGAGCCGGGAACGAGGCTACTTTACCCTGGGGATGTGAGCGGGGGGGGGGGGGGGGGGAGCCGGGATCGAGGCGACTTTACTCTGGGGATGTGAGCGGGGGGGGGGGGGAGCCGGGAACGAGGCGACTTTACTCTGGGGATGTGAGCGGTGGGGGGGGAGCCGGGAACGAGGCGACTTTACTCTGGGGATGTGAGCGGGGGGGGGGGGGGGGGGGGGAGAGCCGGGAACGAGGCGACTTTACTCTGGGGATGTGAACGGGGGGAGCTGGGGACAAGGCGACTTTACTCTGGGGATGTGAGCGGAGGGAGCCGGGAACGAGGCGGCTTTACTCTGGGGATGTGTGAGGGGGGGGGAGCCGGGAACGAGGCGGCTTTACTCTGGGGATGTGTGAGGGGGGGGGAGCCGGGAACGAGGCGATTTTACTCTGGGGATGTGAACGGGGGGAGCTGGGGACAAGGCGACTTTACTCTGGGGATGTGAGCGGAGGGAGCCGGGAACGAGGCGGCTTTACTCTGGGGATGTGTGAGGGGGGGGGAGCCGGGAACGAGGCGATTTTACTCTGGGGATGTGAGTGGGGGGGGGGGGGGTGAGCCGGGAACGAGGCGACTTTACTCTGGGGATGTGAGCGGGGGGGGGGGGGGGGGGGGGGGGGGTGAGCCGGGAACGAGGCGACTTTACTCTGGGGATGTGAGCGGGGGGGGGGGGGGGAGCCGGGATCGAGGCAACTTTATCCTGGGTATTTCAGTGAGGAAATGTGTTTATTATAATAAAAAAAAAAAGTGCCTATAACGAGCTACTGTGAAAACAGGTACACCCATACCTAATGAATATAATGCACCAAAAACTGCGGTTTTGCTCTATAATCACTTTAGCGTGACGTTTCTCCCAGCAGAAAATGCCCTACAACAGTGGTTCTCAACCTGTGGGTCGGGACCCCTTAGGGGGTCGAATTACTATTTGCCAGGGGTCGCCTAAAACTATCAGATATTTATATTTCGATTAATAACAGTAGCAAAAATACAGCGATGAAGGAGCAACGAAAATAATTTTACTGTTAGGGGTTGCCACAACTTGGGAAATTTTATCAAAGGGTCGTGGCACTAGAAAGGTTGAGAACCGCTGCCCTACAACTTATATTTTCCCTATTGAATGAGTTTCCCTTTAAGTAGTGAATTTTGGTACAACTTGAGCTGAAATAAACGTAGGACAGAGAGGAGGGAGAGACGACACTGATGTTTTATTTGCACATCCCCACGTACGTTCTTCCTCGTGTCCCGTTGGTAGATTCCTTTTTCTTCCCTTCCATCTCCCCAGCAGTTGTGACTTTGTCCTCCCCTGGCCCCTCCACCCTCTGTCTGCGTTGATCTACACTATCTGGACGTTCTCCGTCTCGCTTCTTGGATGTTCCTCCTCTGGGCGCAGATGCAGCTCAGTGTGGAGTGGGCCTGGGAAGAAGGAAGATGGCTGAGGAAAGGGAGGAGGAGGAGGAGGATATAATGCAAACCCCTCCTGCAGTCTTACACATGGACAGTACCGTGACACCCACCCTGTATGTACACCTCCTACTGACCATCATACCAGTAAAACCCACAGTACCGTGACACCCACCCTGTACGTACACCTCCTACTGACCATCATACAGTAAAACCCACAGTACCGTGACACCCACCCTGTATGTACACCTCCTACTGACCATCATACCAGTAAAACCCACAGCACCGTGACACCCACCCTGTATGTACACCTCCTACTGACCATCATACAGTAAAACCCACAGCACCAACAGTGCAAACCCTTACTGTTCTAGTCCGAGCGCTGTCCATGATCCCTAGTTACACTATCCTGTTTATCATCATTGATCTCTAGCCAACGCTCCATCCCCAAGCACTACACCTCTCTACATCGCCAGAACTCCCATTTCCTGACAGATCCACCCCCAGGTTTTCAGTCCATATTCTGTGCTACACGTCTTCCCAGCACTAACCAGAGAGCTTCCTGAGTCTTCCCACAAGCCTGTCTTTCCTACACCACTGACCCTCAGACTGCTCCTCCATCACCGTACACTTACCTTGCTCTCCTGTTAGGTCTGGTTCTAAGATCCCTTCATATGAGATGGAAAGATCCAAATGCACCTTCCAAGAAACACAGTCCGTGTGATACAAGTGTACATTCTATCTGATTAGCACCAATGTCCCCAGTATACAGACAGGCAGAGACACGCACACCCTCTGACAATGTCCCCAGTATACAGACAGGCATAGACACGCACACTCTCTGACAATGTCCCCAGTATACAGACAGGCAGAGACACGCACACACTCTGACAATGTCCCCAGTATACAGACAGGCATAGACACGCACACTCTCTGACAATGTCCCCAGTATACAGACATGCACAGACACGCACACTCTCTGACAATGTCCCCAGTATACAGACATGCACAGACACGCACACTCTCTGACAATGTCCCCAGTATACAGACAGGCAGAGACACGCACACACTCTGACAATGTCCCCAGTATACAGACAGGCAGAGACACGCACACCCTCTGACAATGTCCCCAGTATACAGACAGGCATAGACACGCACACTCTCTGACAATGTCCCCAGTATACAGACATGCACAGACACGCACACTCTCTGACAATGTCCCCAGTATACAGACAGGCAGAGACACGCACACTCTCTGACAATGTCCCCAGTATACAGACAGGCAGAGACACGCACACACTCTGACAATGTCCCCAGTATACAGACAGGCATAGACACGCACACTCTCTGACAATGTCCCCAGTATACAGACATGCACAGACACGCACACCCTCTGACAATGTCCCCACTATACAGACAGGCAGAGACACGCACACCCTCTGACAATGTCCCCAGTATACAGACAGGCAGAGACACGCACACTCTCTGACAATGTCCCAGTATACAGACAGGCAGAGACACACACACCCTCTGACAATGTCCCCAGTATACAGACAGGCATAGACACGCACACCCTCTGACAATGTCCCCAGTATACAGACATGCACAGACACGCACACCCTCTGACAATGTCCCCAGTATACAGACAGGCAGAGACACGCACACTCTCTGACAATGTCCCAGTATACAGACAGGCAGAGACACACACACCCTCTGACAATGTCCCCACTATACAGACAGGCATAGACACGCACACTCTCTGACAATGTCCCCACTATACAGACAGGCATAGACACGCACACCCTCTGACAATGTCCCAGTATACAGACAGGCATAGACACGCACACCCTCTGACAATGTCCCCAGTATACAGACAGGCATAGACACACACACCCTCTGACAATGTCCCCACTATACAGACAGGCATAGACACGCACACCCTCTGACAATGTCCCCACTATACAGACAGGCAGAGACACGCACACTCTCTGACAATGTCCCCAGTATACAGACAGGCATAGACACGCACACTCTCTGACAATGTCCCCAGTATACAGACAGGCACAGACACGCACACTCTCTGACAATGTCCCCACTATACAGACATGCAGAGACACGCACACCCTCTGACAATGTCCCCAGTATACAGACAGGCATAGACACGCACACTCTCTGACAATGTCCCAGTATACAGACAGGCACAGACACGCACACCCTCTGACAATGTCCCCACTATACAGACAGGCATAGACACGCACACCCTCTGACAATGTCCCCAGTATACAGACAGGCATAGACACGCACACTCTCTGACAATGTCCCCACTATACAGACAGGCATAGACACGCACACTCTCTGACAATGTCCCAGTATACAGACAGGCATAGACACGCACACTCTCTGACAATGTCCCAGTATACAGACAGGCATAGACACGCACACTCTCTGACAATATCCCAGTATACAGACAGGCAGAGACACGCACACTCTCTGACAATGTCCCAGTATACAGACAGGCACAGACACGCACACCCTCTGACAATGTCCCAGTATACAGACAGGCAGAGACACACACACCCTCTGACAATGTCCCCAGTATACAGACAGGCATAGACACGCACACTCTCTGACAATGTCCCCACTATACAGACAGGCATAGACACGCACACCCTCTGACAATATCCCCACTATACAGACAGGCAGAGACACGCACACCCTCTGACAATGTCCCCACTATACAGACAGGCAGAGACACGCACACCCTCTGACAATATCCCCACTATACAGACAGGCATAGACACGCACACTCTCTGACAATGTCCCCAGTATACAGACAGGCATAGACACGCACACCCTCTGACAATGTCCCCAGTATACAGACAGGCATAGACACGCACACTCTCTGACAATGTCCCCAGTATACAGACAGGCATAGACACGCACACCCTCTGACAATGTCCCCAGTATACAGACAGGCATAGACACGCACACCCTCTGACAATGTCCCAGTATACAGACAGGCAGAGACACGCACACCCTCTGACAATGTCCCCACTATACAGACAGGCACAGACACGCACACCCTCTGACAATATCCCCACTATACAGACAGGCAGAGACACACACACTCTCTGACAATGTCCCCAGTATACAGACAGGCATAGACACGCACACTCTCTGACAATGTCCCAGTATACAGACAGGCACAGACACGCACACTCTCTGACAATGTCCCAGTATACAGACAGGCACAGACACGCACACTCTCTGACAATGTCCCCACTATACAGACAGGCACAGACACGCACACCCTCTGACAATATCCCCACTATACAGACAGGCAGAGACACACACACTCTCTGACAATGTCCCCACTATACAGACAGGCAGAGACACGCACACCCTCTGACAATGTCCCCAGTATACAGACAGGCATAGACACGCACACTCTCTGACAATGTCCCAGTATACAGACAGGCATAGACACGCACACCCTCTGACAATGTCCCCACTATACAGACAGGCACAGACACGCACACCCTCTGACAATGTCCCAGTATACAGACAGGCACAGACACGCACACTCTCTGACAATGTCCCAGTATACAGACAGGCACAGACACGCACACTCTCTGACAATGTCCCCACTATACAGACAGGCACAGACACGCACACCCTCTGACAATATCCCCACTATACAGACAGGCAGAGACACGCACACCCTCTGACAATGTCCCCACTATACAGACAGGCAGAGACACGCACACTCTCTGACAATGTCCCCAGTATACAGACAGGCATAGACACGCACACTCTCTGACAATGTCCCCAGTATACAGACAGGCATAGACACGCACACCCTCTGACAATGTCCCCAGTATACAGACAGGCATAGACACGCACACCCTCTGACAATGTCCCAGTATACAGACAGGCAGAGACACGCACACCCTCTGACAATGTCCCAGTATACAGACAGGCACAGACACGCACACTCTCTGACAATGTCCCCAGTATACAGACAGGCACAGACACGCACACCCTCTGACAATGTCCCCACTATACAGACAGGCAGAGACACGCACACTCTCTGACAATGTCCCAGTATACAGACAGGCATAGACACGCACACTCTCTGACAATGTCCCAGTATACAGACAGGCATAGACACGCACACTCTCTGACAATGTCCCCGGTATACAGACATGCACAGACACGCACACTCTCTGACAATGTCCCCGGTATACAGACAGGCAGAGACACGCACACCCTCTGACAATGTCCCCACTATACAGACAGGCATAGACACGCACACTCTCTGACAATGTCCCCAGTATACAGACAGGCATAGACACGCACACTCTCTGACAATGTCCCAGTATACAGACAGGCATAGACACGCACACTCTCTGACAATGTCCCCAGTATACAGACAGGCAGAGACACGCACACTCTCTGACAATGTCCCCAGTATACAGACAGGCACAGACACGCACACCCTCTGACAATGTCCCCACTATACAGACAGGCAGAGACACGCACACCCTCTGACAATGTCCCCAGTATACAGACAGGCAGAGACACGCACACTCTCTGACAATGTCCCCAGTATACAGACAGGCAGAGACACACACACCCTCTGACAATGTCCCCAGTATACAGACAGGCAGAGACACGCACACCCTCTGACAATGTCCCAGTATACAGACAGGCATAGACACGCACACTCTCTGACAATGTCCCCAGTATACAGACAGGCATAGACACGCACACTCTCTGACAATGTCCCCACTATACAGACAGGCACAGACACACACACCCTCTGACAATGTCCCAGTATACAGACAGGCAGAGACACACACACCCTCTGACAATGTCCCAGTATACAGACAGGCATAGACACGCACACTCTCTGACAATGTCCCCAGTATACAGACAGGCATAGACACGCACACTCTCTGACAATGTCCCCACTATACAGACAGGCAGAGACACGCACACCCTCTGACAATGTCCCCACTATACAGACAGGCATAGACACGCACACTCTCTGACAATGTCCCCAGTATACAGACAGGCATAGACACGCACACTCTCTGACAATGTCCCCAGTATACAGACAGGCACAGACACGCACACTCTCTGACAATGTCCCAGTATACAGACAGGCAGAGACACACACACCCTCTGACAATGTCCCCAGTATACAGACAGGCATAGACACGCACACTCTCTGACAATGTCCCCAGTATACAGACAGGCATAGACACGCACACTCTCTGACAATGTCCCAGTATACAGACAGGCACAGACACGCACACCCTCTGACAATATCCCCACTATACAGACAGGCATAGACACGCACACTCTCTGACAATGTCCCCAGTATACAGACAGGCATAGACACGCACACTCTCTGACAATGTCCCAGTATACAGACAGGCATAGACACGCACACTCTCTGACAATGTCCCAGTATACAGACAGGCATAGACACGCACACTCTCTGACAATGTCCCCAGTATACAGACAGGCATAGACACGCACACCCTCTGACAATGTCCCCACTATACAGACAGGCATAGACACGCACACCCTCTGACAATGTCCCCACTATACAGACAGGCATAGACACGCACACCCTCTGACAATGTCCCCACTATACAGACAGGCATAGACACGCACACTCTCTGACAATGTCCCAGTATACAGACAGGCACAGACACGCACACTCTCTGACAATGTCCCCAGTATACAGACAGGCACAGACACGCACACTCTCTGACAATGTCCCAGTATACAGACAGGCAGAGACACGCACACTCTCTGACAATGTCCCAGTATACAGACAGGCATAGACACGCACACTCTCTGACAATGTCCCCACTATACAGACAGGCATAGACACGCACACTCTCTGACAATGTCCCCACTATACAGACAGGCATAGACACGCACACCCTCTGACAATGTCCCCCACTATACAGACAGGCATAGACACGCACACTCTCTGACAATGTCCCAGTATACAGACAGGCACAGACACGCACACTCTCTGACAATGTCCCCAGTATACAGACAGGCACAGACACGCACACTCTCTGACAATGTCCCAGTATACAGACAGGCACAGACACGCACACTCTCTGACAATGTCCCCAGTATACAGACAGGCACAGACACGCACACTCTCTGACAATGTCCCCACTATACAGACATGCATAGACACGCACACTCTCTGACAATGTCCCAGTATACAGACAGGCACAGACACGCACACTCTCTGACAATGTCCCCAGTATACAGACAGGCACAGACACGCACACTCTCTGACAATGTCCCCAGTATACAGACAGGCATAGACACGCACACCCTCTGACAATGTCCCCACTATACAGACAGGCATAGACACGCACACTCTCTGACAATGTCCCAGTATACAGACAGGCACAGACACGCACACTCTCTGACAATGTCCCAGTATACAGACAGGCACAGACACGCACACTCTCTGACAATGTCCCAGTATACAGACAGGCACAGACACGCACACTCTCTGACAATGTCCCCAGTATACAGACAGGCATAGACACGCACACCCTCTGACAATGTCCCCACTATACAGACAGGCATAGACACGCACACCCTCTGACAATGTCCCAGTATACAGACAGGCACAGACACACACACCCTCTGACAATGTCCCCAGTATACAGACAGGCATAGACACGCACACTCTCTGACAATGTCCCCAGTATACAGACAGGCATAGACACGCACACTCTCTGACAATGTCCCCAGTATACAGACAGGCATAGACACGCACACCCTCTGACAATGTCCCCACTATACAGACAGGCAGAGACACACACACCCTCTGACAATGTCCCACTATACAGACAGGCAGAGACACACACACCCTCTGACAATGTCCCAGTATACAGACAGGCAGAGACACGCACACTCTCTGACAATGTCCCCACTATACAGACATGCATAGACACGCACACTCTCTGACAATGTCCCCAGTATACAGACAGGCATAGACACGCACACTCTCTGACAATGTCCCCAGTATACAGACAGGCATAGACACGCACACCCTCTGACAATGTCCCCACTATACAGACAGGCACAGACACGCACACTCTCTGACAATGTCCCACTATACAGACAGGCAGAGACACACACACCCTCTGACAATGTCCCAGTATACAGACAGGCAGAGACACGCACACTCTCTGACAATGTCCCCACTATACAGACATGCATAGACACGCACACTCTCTGACAATGTCCCCAGTATACAGACAGGCATAGACACGCACACTCTCTGACAATGTCCCCAGTATACAGACAGGCATAGACACGCACACCCTCTGACAATGTCCCCACTATACAGACAGGCAGAGACACGCACACCCTCTGACAATGTCCCAGTATACAGACAGGCATAGACACGCACACTCTCTGACAATGTCCCCAGTATACAGACAGGCAGAGACACGCACACCCTCTGACAATGTCCCCACTATACAGACAGGCAGAGACACGCACACCCTCTGACAATGTCCCAGTATACAGACAGGCATAGACACGCACACTCTCTGACAATGTCCCCAGTATACAGACAGGCATAGACACGCACACTCTCTGACAATGTCCCCAGTATACAGACAGGCATAGACACGCACACCCTCTGACAATGTCCCCAGTATACAGACAGGCATAGACACGCACACTCTCTGACAATGTCCCACTATACAGACAGGCATAGACACGCACACTCTCTGACAATGTCCCAGTATACAGACAGGCACAGACACGCACACTCTCTGACAATGTCCCAGTATACAGACAGGCACAGACACGCACACTCTCTGACAATGTCCCCACTATACAGACAGGCACAGACACGCACACCCTCTGACAATATCCCCACTATACAGACAGGCAGAGACACACACACTCTCTGACAATGTCCCCACTATACAGACAGGCAGAGACACGCACACCCTCTGACAATGTCCCCAGTATACAGACAGGCATAGACACGCACACTCTCTGACAATGTCCCAGTATACAGACAGGCACAGACACGCACACTCTCTGACAATGTCCCCACTATACAGACAGGCACAGACACGCACACCCTCTGACAATATCCCCACTATACAGACAGGCAGAGACACGCACACCCTCTGACAATGTCCCCACTATACAGACAGGCAGAGACACGCACACTCTCTGACAATGTCCCCAGTATACAGACAGGCATAGACACGCACACTCTCTGACAATGTCCCCAGTATACAGACAGGCATAGACACGCACACCCTCTGACAATGTCCCCAGTATACAGACAGGCATAGACACGCACACCCTCTGACAATGTCCCAGTATACAGACAGGCAGAGACACGCACACCCTCTGACAATGTCCCAGTATACAGACAGGCACAGACACGCACACTCTCTGACAATGTCCCCAGTATACAGACAGGCACAGACACGCACACCCTCTGACAATGTCCCCACTATACAGACAGGCAGAGACACGCACACTCTCTGACAATGTCCCAGTATACAGACAGGCATAGACACGCACACTCTCTGACAATGTCCCAGTATACAGACAGGCATAGACACGCACACTCTCTGACAATGTCCCCGGTATACAGACATGCACAGACACGCACACTCTCTGACAATGTCCCCGGTATACAGACAGGCAGAGACACGCACACCCTCTGACAATGTCCCCACTATACAGACAGGCATAGACACGCACACTCTCTGACAATGTCCCCAGTATACAGACAGGCATAGACACGCACACTCTCTGACAATGTCCCAGTATACAGACAGGCATAGACACGCACACTCTCTGACAATGTCCCCAGTATACAGACAGGCAGAGACACGCACACTCTCTGACAATGTCCCCAGTATACAGACAGGCACAGACACGCACACCCTCTGACAATGTCCCCACTATACAGACAGGCAGAGACACGCACACCCTCTGACAATGTCCCCAGTATACAGACAGGCAGAGACACGCACACTCTCTGACAATGTCCCCAGTATACAGACAGGCAGAGACACACACACCCTCTGACAATGTCCCCAGTATACAGACAGGCAGAGACACGCACACCCTCTGACAATGTCCCCAGTATACAGACAGGCAGAGACACGCACACTCTCTGACAATGTCCCCAGTATACAGACAGGCAGAGACACACACACCCTCTGACAATGTCCCCAGTATACAGACAGGCATAGACACGCACACTCTCTGACAATGTCCCCAGTATACAGACAGGCATAGACACGCACACTCTCTGACAATGTCCCCACTATACAGACAGGCACAGACACACACACCCTCTGACAATGTCCCAGTATACAGACAGGCAGAGACACACACACCCTCTGACAATGTCCCAGTATACAGACAGGCATAGACACGCACACTCTCTGACAATGTCCCCAGTATACAGACAGGCATAGACACGCACACTCTCTGACAATGTCCCCACTATACAGACAGGCAGAGACACGCACACCCTCTGACAATGTCCCCACTATACAGACAGGCATAGACACGCACACTCTCTGACAATGTCCCCAGTATACAGACAGGCATAGACACGCACACTCTCTGACAATGTCCCCAGTATACAGACAGGCACAGACACGCACACTCTCTGACAATGTCCCAGTATACAGACAGGCAGAGACACACACACCCTCTGACAATGTCCCCAGTATACAGACAGGCATAGACACGCACACTCTCTGACAATGTCCCCAGTATACAGACAGGCATAGACACGCACACTCTCTGACAATGTCCCAGTATACAGACAGGCACAGACACGCACACCCTCTGACAATATCCCCACTATACAGACAGGCATAGACACGCACACTCTCTGACAATGTCCCCAGTATACAGACAGGCATAGACACGCACACTCTCTGACAATGTCCCAGTATACAGACAGGCATAGACACGCACACTCTCTGACAATGTCCCCAGTATACAGACAGGCATAGACACGCACACCCTCTGACAATGTCCCCACTATACAGACAGGCATAGACACGCACACCCTCTGACAATGTCCCCACTATACAGACAGGCATAGACACGCACACCCTCTGACAATGTCCCCACTATACAGACAGGCATAGACACGCACACTCTCTGACAATGTCCCAGTATACAGACAGGCACAGACACGCACACTCTCTGACAATGTCCCCAGTATACAGACAGGCACAGACACGCACACTCTCTGACAATGTCCCAGTATACAGACAGGCACAGACACGCACACTCTCTGACAATGTCCCCAGTATACAGACAGGCACAGACACGCACACTCTCTGACAATGTCCCCAGTATACAGACAGGCATAGACACGCACACCCTCTGACAATGTCCCCACTATACAGACAGGCATAGACACGCACACTCTCTGACAATGTCCCAGTATACAGACAGGCACAGACACGCACACTCTCTGACAATGTCCCAGTATACAGACAGGCACAGACACGCACACTCTCTGACAATGTCCCAGTATACAGACAGGCACAGACACGCACACTCTCTGACAATGTCCCCAGTATACAGACAGGCATAGACACGCACACCCTCTGACAATGTCCCCACTATACAGACAGGCATAGACACGCACACTCTCTGACAATGTCCCAGTATACAGACAGGCACAGACACGCACACCCTCTGACAATGTCCCCAGTATACAGACAGGCATAGACACGCACACTCTCTGACAATGTCCCCAGTATACAGACAGGCATAGACACGCACACTCTCTGACAATGTCCCCAGTATACAGACAGGCATAGACACGCACACCCTCTGACAATGTCCCCACTATACAGACAGGCAGAGACACACACACCCTCTGACAATGTCCCACTATACAGACAGGCAGAGACACACACACCCTCTGACAATGTCCCAGTATACAGACAGGCAGAGACACGCACACTCTCTGACAATGTCCCCACTATACAGACATGCATAGACACGCACACTCTCTGACAATGTCCCCAGTATACAGACAGGCATAGACACGCACACTCTCTGACAATGTCCCCAGTATACAGACAGGCATAGACACGCACACCCTCTGACAATGTCCCCACTATACAGACAGGCACAGACACGCACACTCTCTGACAATGTCCCACTATACAGACAGGCAGAGACACACACACCCTCTGACAATGTCCCAGTATACAGACAGGCAGAGACACGCACACTCTCTGACAATGTCCCCACTATACAGACATGCATAGACACGCACACTCTCTGACAATGTCCCCAGTATACAGACAGGCATAGACACGCACACTCTCTGACAATGTCCCCAGTATACAGACAGGCATAGACACGCACACCCTCTGACAATGTCCCCACTATACAGACAGGCAGAGACACGCACACCCTCTGACAATGTCCCAGTATACAGACAGGCATAGACACGCACACTCTCTGACAATGTCCCCAGTATACAGACAGGCAGAGACACGCACACCCTCTGACAATGTCCCCACTATACAGACAGGCAGAGA
Source organism: Rhinophrynus dorsalis (assembly GCA_037306005.1). Lineage (NCBI taxonomy): Eukaryota > Metazoa > Chordata > Amphibia > Anura > Rhinophrynidae > Rhinophrynus > Rhinophrynus dorsalis. Next base: position 3,623,250 of record CM074725.1, on the reverse strand, counting down.
CACGCACACCCTCTGACAATGTCCCAGTATACAGACAGGCATAGACACGCACACTCTCTGACAATGTCCCCAGTATACAGACAGGCATAGACACGCACACTCTCTGACAATGTCCCCAGTATACAGACAGGCATAGACACGCACACCCTCTGACAATGTCCCAGTATACAGACAGGCATAGACACGCACACTCTCTGACAATGTCCCACTATACAGACAGGCAGAGACACGCACACTCTCTGACAATGTCCCCACTATACAGACAGGCAGAGACACGCACACCCTCTGACAATGTCCCCAGTATACAGACAGGCATAGACACGCACACCCTCTGACAATGTCCCCACTATACAGACAGGCAGAGACACGCACACCCTCTGACAATGTCCCAGTATACAGACAGGCATAGACACGCACACCCTCTGACAATGTCCCCACTATACAGACAGGCAGAGACACGCACACCCTCTGACAATGTCCCCAGTATACAGACAGGCATAGACACGCACACCCTCTGACAATGTCCCCACTATACAGACAGGCAGAGACACGCACACCCTCTGACAATGTCCCAGTATACAGACAGGCACAGACACGCACACCCTCTGACAATGTCCCCAGTATACAGACAGGCATAGACACGCACACTCTCTGACAATGTCCCCACTATACAGACAGGCAGAGACACGCACACCCTCTGACAATGTCCCAGTATACAGACAGGCATAGACACGCACACCCTCTGACAATGTCCCCACTATACAGACAGGCATAGACACGCACACTCTCTGACAATGTCCCCACTATACAGACAGGCAGAGACACGCACACCCTCTGACAATGTCCCAGTATACAGACAGGCAGAGACACGCACACTCTCTGACAATGTCCCACTATACAGACAGGCACAGACACGCACACTCTCTGACAATGTCCCCACTATACAGACAGGCATAGACACGCACACTCTCTGACAATGTCCCCACTATACAGACAGGCAGAGACACGCACACCCTCTGACAATGTCCCAGTATACAGACAGGCAGAGACACGCACACCCTCTGACAATGTCCCCAGTATACAGACAGGCAGAGACACGCACACCCTCTGACAATGTCCCCAGTATACAGACAGGCATAGACACGCACACCCTCTGACAATGTCCCAGTATACAGACAGGCATAGACACGCACACTCTCTGACAATGTCCCCAGTATACAGACAGGCACAGACACGCACACCCTCTGACAATGTCCCCACTATACAGACAGGCATAGACACGCACACTCTCTGACAATGTCCCCACTATACAGACAGGCATAGACACGCACACTCTCTGACAATGTCCCCAGTATACAGACAGGCACAGACACGCACACCCTCTGACAATGTCCCCAGTATACAGGCAGGCATAGACACGCACACCCTCTGACGATGTCCCCACTATACAGACAGGCATAGACACGCACACTCTCTGACAATGTCCCCAGTATACAGACAGGCAGAGACACGCACACCCTCTGACAATGTCCCCAGTATACAGACAGGCAGAGACACGCACACCCTCTGACAATGTCCCCACTATACAGACAGGCAGAGACACGCACACCCTCTGACAATGTCCCCGGTATACAGACAGGCATAGACACGCACACTCTCTGACAATGTCCCCAGTATACAGACAGGCAGAGACACGCACACTCTCTGACAATGTCCCCACTATACAGACAGGCAGAGACACGCACACCCTCTGACAATGTCCCAGTATACAGACAGGCATAGACACGCACACTCTCTGACAATGTCCCCACTATACAGACAGGCAGAGACACGCACACCCTCTGACAATGTCCCCACTATACAGACATGCACAGACACGCACACCCTCTGACAATGTCCCCACTATACAGACAGGCAGAGACACGCACACTCTCTGACAATGTCCCCAGTATACAGACAGGCAGAGACACGCACACTCTCTGACAATGTCCCCACTATACAGACATGCACAGACACGCACACCCTCTGACAATGTCCCCACTATACAGACAGGCAGAGACACGCACACTCTCTGACAATGTCCCCAGTATACAGACAGGCAGAGACACGCACACCCTCTGACAATGTCCCAGTATACAGACAGGCAGAGACACGCACACTCTCTGACAATGTCCCAGTATACAGACAGGCAGAGACACGCACACCCTCTGACAATGTCCCCACTATACAGACATGCACAGACACGCACACCCTCTGACAATGTCCCCACTATACAGACAGGCAGAGACACGCACACTCTCTGACAATGTCCCCAGTATACAGACAGGCAGAGACACGCACACTCTCTGACAATGTCCCCACTATACAGACAGGCAGAGACACGCACACCCTCTGACAATGTCCCCACTATACAGACAGGCAGAGACACGCACACCCTCTGACAATGTCCCCACTATACAGACATGCACAGACACGCACACCCTCTGACAATGTCCCCACTATACAGACAGGCAGAGACACGCACACCCTCTGACAATGTCCCCACTATACAGACATGCACAGACACGCACACCCTCTGACAATGTCCCCACTATACAGACAGGCACAGACACGCACACCCTCTGACAATGTCCCCACTATACAGACAGGCAGAGACACGCACACTCTCTGACAATGTCCCCAGTATACAGACAGGCAGAGACACACACACCCTCTGACAATGTCCCCACTATACAGACAGGCATAGACACGCACACTCTCTGACAATGTCCCCAGTATACAGACAGGCATAGACACGCACACTCTCTGACAATGTCCCCAGTATACAGACAGGCACAGACACGCACACTCTCTGACAATGTCCCAGTATACAGACAGGCAGAGACACACACACCTCTGACAATGTCCCCAGTATACAGACAGGCAGAGACACACACACCCTCTGACAATGTCCCCAGTATACAGACATGCACAGACACACACACCCTCTGACAATGTCCCAGTATACAGACAGGCAGAGACACACACACCCTCTGACAATGTCCCAGTATACAGACAGGCATAGACACGCACACTCTCTGACAATGTCCCAGTATACAGACAGGCATAGACACGCACACTCTCTGACAATGTCCCCACTATACAGACAGGCAGAGACACGCACACCCTCTGACAATGTCCCCACTATACAGACAGGCATAGACACGCACACTCTCTGACAATGTCCCCAGTATACAGACAGGCATAGACACGCACACTCTCTGACAATGTCCCCAGTATACAGACAGGCACAGACACGCACACTCTCTGACAATGTCCCCAGTATACAGACAGGCAGAGACACACACACCCTCTGACAATGTCCCCAGTATACAGACAGGCATAGACACGCACACTCTCTGACAATGTCCCCAGTATACAGACAGGCATAGACACGCACACTCTCTGACAATGTCCCAGTATACAGACAGGCACAGACACGCACACCCTCTGACAATATCCCCACTATACAGACAGGCATAGACACGCACACTCTCTGACAATGTCCCCAGTATACAGACAGGCACAGACACGCACACCCTCTGACAATGTCCCAGTATACAGACAGGCATAGACACGCACACTCTCTGACAATGTCCCCAGTATACAGACAGGCATAGACACGCACACTCTCTGACAATGTCCCAGTATACAGACAGGCATAGACACGCACACTCTCTGACAATGTCCCAGTATACAGACAGGCATAGACACGCACACTCTCTGACAATGTCCCAGTATACAGACAGGCATAGACACGCACACTCTCTGACAATGTCCCAGTATACAGACAGGCATAGACACGCACACTCTCTGACAATGTCCCCAGTATACAGACAGGCAGAGACACGCACACCCTCTGACAATGTCCCCACTATACAGACAGGCATAGACACGCACACTCTCTGACAATGTCCCAGTATACAGACAGGCATAGACACGCACACCCTCTGACAATGTCCCCACTATACAGACAGGCATAGACACGCACACTCTCTGACAATGTCCCCAGTATACAGACAGGCAGAGACACGCACACCCTCTGACAATGTCCCAGTATACAGACAGGCAGAGACACACACACCCTCTGACAATGTCCCAGTATACAGACAGGCACAGACACGCACACTCTCTGACAATGTCCCCAGTATACAGACAGGCAGAGACACGCACACCCTCTGACAATGTCCCAGTATACAGACAGGCAGAGACACACACACCCTCTGACAATGTCCCAGTATACAGACAGGCAGAGACACACACACCCTCTGACAATGTCCCCACTATACAGACAGGCACAGACACGCACACTCTCTGACAATGTCCCCAGTATACAGACAGGCATAGACACGCACACTCTCTGACAATGTCCCACTATACAGACAGGCAGAGACACACACACCCTCTGACAATGTCCCAGTATACAGACAGGCAGAGACACGCACACTCTCTGACAATGTCCCCACTATACAGACATGCATAGACACGCACACCCTCTGACAATGTCCCAGTATACAGACAGGCACAGACACGCACACTCTCTGACAATGTCCCCAGTATACAGACAGGCATAGACACGCACACTCTCTGACAATGTCCCCAGTATACAGACAGGCATAGACACGCACACTCTCTGACAATGTCCCCACTATACAGACAGGCACAGACACGCACACCCTCTGACAATGTCCCCACTATACAGACAGGCAGAGACACGCACACCCTCTGACAATGTCCCAGTATACAGACAGGCATAGACACGCACACTCTCTGACAATGTCCCCACTATACAGACAGGCATAGACACGCACACTCTCTGACAATGTCCCCAGTATACAGACAGGCAGAGACACGCACACCCTCTGACAATGTCCCCACTATACAGACAGGCAGAGACACGCACACCCTCTGACAATGTCCCAGTATACAGACAGGCATAGACACGCACACTCTCTGACAATGTCCCCAGTATACAGACAGGCATAGACACGCACACTCTCTGACAATGTCCCCAGTATACAGACAGGCATACACACGCACACTCTCTGACAATGTCCCACTATACAGACAGGCAGAGACACGCACACTCTCTGACAATGTCCCCACTATACAGACAGGCAGAGACACGCACACCCTCTGACAATGTCCCCAGTATACAGACAGGCATAGACACGCACACCCTCTGACAATGTCCCCACTATACAGACAGGCAGAGACACGCACACCCTCTGACAATGTCCCAGTATACAGACAGGCATAGACACGCACACCCTCTGACAATGTCCCCACTATACAGACAGGCACAGACACGCACACCCTCTGACAATGTCCCCAGTATACAGACAGGCATAGACACGCACACTCTCTGACAATGTCCCCACTATACAGACAGGCAGAGACACGCACACCCTCTGACAATGTCCCAGTATACAGACAGGCATAGACACGCACACCCTCTGACAATGTCCCCACTATACAGACAGGCATAGACACGCACACTCTCTGACAATGTCCCCACTATACAGACAGGCAGAGACACGCACACCCTCTGACAATGTCCCAGTATACAGACAGGCAGAGACACGCACACTCTCTGACAATGTCCCACTATACAGACAGGCACAGACACGCACACTCTCTGACAATGTCCCCACTATACAGACAGGCATAGACACGCACACTCTCTGACAATGTCCCCACTATACAGACAGGCAGAGACACGCACACCCTCTGACAATGTCCCAGTATACAGACAGGCAGAGACACGCACACCCTCTGACAATGTCCCCAGTATACAGACAGGCAGAGACACGCACACCCTCTGACAATGTCCCCAGTATACAGACAGGCATAGACACGCACACCCTCTGACAATGTCCCAGTATACAGACAGGCATAGACACGCACACTCTCTGACAATGTCCCCAGTATACAGACAGGCACAGACACGCACACCCTCTGACAATGTCCCCACTATACAGACAGGCATAGACACGCACACTCTCTGACAATGTCCCCACTATACAGACAGGCATAGACACGCACACTCTCTGACAATGTCCCCAGTATACAGACAGGCACAGACACGCACACCCTCTGACAATGTCCCCAGTATACAGGCAGGCATAGACACGCACACCCTCTGACGATGTCCCCACTATACAGACAGGCATAGACACGCACACTCTCTGACAATGTCCCCAGTATACAGACAGGCAGAGACACGCACACCCTCTGACAATGTCCCCAGTATACAGACAGGCAGAGACACGCACACCCTCTGACAATGTCCCCACTATACAGACAGGCAGAGACACGCACACCCTCTGACAATGTCCCCGGTATACAGACAGGCATAGACACGCACACTCTCTGACAATGTCCCCAGTATACAGACAGGCAGAGACACGCACACTCTCTGACAATGTCCCCACTATACAGACAGGCAGAGACACGCACACCCTCTGACAATGTCCCAGTATACAGACAGGCATAGACACGCACACTCTCTGACAATGTCCCCACTATACAGACAGGCAGAGACACGCACACCCTCTGACAATGTCCCCACTATACAGACATGCACAGACACGCACACCCTCTGACAATGTCCCCACTATACAGACAGGCAGAGACACGCACACTCTCTGACAATGTCCCCAGTATACAGACAGGCAGAGACACGCACACTCTCTGACAATGTCCCCACTATACAGACATGCACAGACACGCACACCCTCTGACAATGTCCCCACTATACAGACAGGCAGAGACACGCACACTCTCTGACAATGTCCCCAGTATACAGACAGGCAGAGACACGCACACCCTCTGACAATGTCCCAGTATACAGACAGGCAGAGACACGCACACTCTCTGACAATGTCCCAGTATACAGACAGGCAGAGACACGCACACCCTCTGACAATGTCCCCACTATACAGACATGCACAGACACGCACACCCTCTGACAATGTCCCCACTATACAGACAGGCAGAGACACGCACACTCTCTGACAATGTCCCCAGTATACAGACAGGCAGAGACACGCACACTCTCTGACAATGTCCCCACTATACAGACAGGCAGAGACACGCACACCCTCTGACAATGTCCCCACTATACAGACAGGCAGAGACACGCACACCCTCTGACAATGTCCCCACTATACAGACATGCACAGACACGCACACCCTCTGACAATGTCCCCACTATACAGACAGGCAGAGACACGCACACCCTCTGACAATGTCCCCACTATACAGACATGCACAGACACGCACACCCTCTGACAATGTCCCCACTATACAGACAGGCACAGACACGCACACCCTCTGACAATGTCCCCACTATACAGACAGGCAGAGACACGCACACTCTCTGACAATGTCCCCAGTATACAGACAGGCAGAGACACACACACCCTCTGACAATGTCCCCACTATACAGACAGGCATAGACACGCACACTCTCTGACAATGTCCCCAGTATACAGACAGGCATAGACACGCACACTCTCTGACAATGTCCCCAGTATACAGACAGGCACAGACACGCACACTCTCTGACAATGTCCCAGTATACAGACAGGCAGAGACACACACACCCTCTGACAATGTCCCAGTATACAGACAGGCATAGACACGCACACTCTCTGACAATGTCCCCAGTATACAGACAGGCATAGACACGCACACTCTCTGACAATGTCCCCACTATACAGACAGGCATAGACACGCACACCCTCTGACAATGTCCCCAGTATACAGACAGGCATAGACACGCACACTCTCTGACAATGTCCCCAGTATACAGACAGGCATAGACACGCACACTCTCTGACAATGTCCCAGTATACAGACAGGCACAGACACGCACACCCTCTGACAATATCCCCACTATACAGACAGGCATAGACACGCACACTCTCTGACAATGTCCCCAGTATACAGACAGGCATAGACACGCACACTCTCTGACAATGTCCCAGTATACAGACAGGCATAGACACGCACACTCTCTGACAATGTCCCACTATACAGACAGGCAGAGACACGCACACTCTCTGACAATGTCCCCAGTATACAGACAGGCATAGACACGCACACTCTCTGACAATGTCCCAGTATACAGACAGGCACAGACACGCACACCCTCTGACAATATCCCCACTATACAGACAGGCATAGACACGCACACTCTCTGACAATGTCCCCAGTATACAGACAGGCATAGACACGCACACTCTCTGACAATGTCCCAGTATACAGACAGGCATAGACACGCACACTCTCTGACAATGTCCCCACTATACAGACAGGCATAGACACGCACACTCTCTGACAATGTCCCCACTATACAGACAGGCAGAGACACGCACACCCTCTGACAATGTCCCCAGTATACAGACAGGCATAGACACGCACACTCTCTGACAATGTCCCCACTATACAGACAGGCATAGACACGCACACCCTCTGACAATGTTCCCACTATACAGACAGGCATAGACACGCACACTCTCTGACAATGTCCCAGTATACAGACAGGCACAGACACGCACACTCTCTGACAATGTCCCCAGTATACAGACAGGCACAGACACGCACACTCTCTGACAATGTCCCCAGTATACAGACAGGCACAGACACGCACACTCTCTGACAATGTCCCACTATACAGACAGGCAGAGACACACACACCCTCTGACAATGTCCCAGTATACAGACAGGCAGAGACACGCACACTCTCTGACAATGTCCCCAGTATACAGACAGGCATAGACACGCACACCCTCTGACAATGTCCCCAGTATACAGACAGGCATAGACACGCACACTCTCTGACAATGTCCCCACTATACAGACAGGCATAGACACGCACACCCTCTGACAATGTTCCCACTATACAGACAGGCATAGACACGCACACTCTCTGACAATGTCCCAGTATACAGACAGGCACAGACACGCACACTCTCTGACAATGTCCCCAGTATACAGACAGGCACAGACACGCACACTCTCTGACAATGTCCCCAGTATACAGACAGGCACAGACACGCACACTCTCTGACAATGTCCCACTATACAGACAGGCAGAGACACACACACCCTCTGACAATGTA